>JAYKOZ010000093.1:4690000-4817500 GCA_036172795.1 Pelodytes ibericus
TCATCTCATCATTATCTCATCATGATATCATCATCATCATCATCATCATCATCATCTCATCATGATATCATCATCATGATATCATCATCATCATCATCTCATCATGATATCATCATCATCATCATCTCATCATGATATCATCATCATGATATCATAATCATGACATCATCATCATCATCATCATCATCTCATCATGATATCATCATCATGATATCATAATCATGACATCATCATCATCATCATCATCTCATCATGATATCATCATCATCTCATCATGATATCATCATCATCATCATCTCATCATGATATCATCATCATCATCATCATCATCATAATCATCTCATCATTATATCATCATCATCTCATCATGATATCATCATCATGATATCATCATCATCATCATCATCATCATCATCATCTCATCATGATATCATCATCATCATCTCATCATGATATCATCATCATCATCATCTCATCATAATATCATCATCATCATCTCATCATGATATCATCATCATCATCATCTCATCATGATATCATCATCATCATCATCATCATCTCATCATGATATCATCATCATGATATCATCATCATCATCTCATCATCATCATCTCATCATGATATCATCATCATCTCATCATGATATCATCATCATCATCTCATCATGATATCATCATCATCATCTCATCATGATATCATCATCATCTCATCATGATATCATTATCATCATCATCTCATCATGATATCATCATCATCATCATCATCATCATCATCATCTCATCATGATATCATCATCATCTCATCATGATATCATCAGCATCATCAACATCATCATCATCATCATCTTATCATGATATCATCATCATCATCATCTCATCATGATATCATCATCATCATCATCATCATCATCTCATCATTATATCATCATCATCATCTCATCATGATATCAGAATCATGATATCATCATCATCATCATCATCTCATCATGATATCATCATCATCATCATCATCATCATCATCATCATCATCATCATCTCATCATGATATCATCATCATCTCATCATGATATCATCAGCATCATCAACATCATCATCATCTTATCATGATATCATCATCATCATCATCATCTCATCATGATATCATCATCATCATCATCTCATCATTATATCATCATCATCATCTCATCATGATATCAGAATCATGATATCATCATCATCATCATCTCATCATGATATCATCATCATCATCATCTCATCATGATATCATCATCATCATCTCATCATGTTATCATCATCATCATCATCTCATCATGATATCATCATCATCTCATCATGATATCATCATCATCATCTCACCATCATCATCATCTCATCATGATATCATCATCATCATCATCTCATCATGATATCATCATCATCATCTCATAATCATGACATCATCATCATCTCATCACGATATCATCATCATCAGCTCATCATGGTATCATCATCATCTCATCATATCATCAACATCATCTAATCATGATATCATCATCATGATATCATCATCATCATCTCATCACGATATCATCATCATCATCATCTCATCATGATATCATCATCATCATCATCTCATCATGATATCATCATCATCTCATCATGATATCATCATCATCATATCATCATGATATCATCATCATGACATTATCATCATCATCATCATCATATCATCATGATATCATCATCATCATGATATCATCATCATGATATCATCATCATCATCTCATCACGATATCATCATCATCATCATCTCATCATGATATCATCATCATCATCATCTCATCATGATATCATCATCATCTCATCATGATATCATCATCATCATATCATCATGATATCATCATCATGACATTATCATCATCATCATCATCATCTCATCATGATATCATCATCATGATATCATCATCATCATCATCATCATCATCATCTCATCATGATATCATCATCATCATGATATCATCATCATGATATCATCATCATCATCTCATCACGATATCATCATCATCATCATCATCTCATCATGATATCATCCTCATCATGTTATCATCATCATCATCTCATCATGATATCATCATCATCATCTCATCATGATATCATCATCATCATCATCATCATCATAATCATCTCATCATTATATCATCATCATCTCATCATGATATCATCATCATGATATCATCATCATCATCATCTCATCATGATATCATCATCATCTCATCATGATATCATCATCATCATCATCATCTCATCATAATATCATCATCATCATCATCTCATCATGATATCATCATCATCATCATCATCTCATCATGATATCATCATCATCATCTCATTATGATATCATCATCAACATCTCATCATGATATCATCATCATCATCTCATCATGATATCATCATCATCATCATCATCATCATCTCATCATGATATCATCATCATCATCATCATCATCATCATCTCATCATGATATCATCATCATGATATCATCATCATCATCTCATCATCATCATCTCATCATGATATCATCATCATCTCATCATGATATCATCATTATCATCATCATCATCATCATCATCTCATCATGATATCATCATCATCATCACATCATGATATCATCATCATCATCATCTCATCATGATATCATCATCATGATCATCTCATCATGATATCATCATCATCATCATCATCATCATCTCATCATGATATCATCATCATCATCTCATCATGATATCATCAGCATCATCAACATCATCATCATCATCTTATCATGATATCATCATCATCATCATCATCATCTCATCATGATATCATCATCATCATCATCATCTCATCATTATATCATCATCATCATCTCATCATGATATCAGAATCATGATATCATCATCATCATCATCTCATCATGATATCATCATCATCATCTCATCATGATATCATCATCATCATCTCATCATGTTATCATCATCATCATCATCTCATCATGATATCATCATCATCTCATCATGATATCATCATCATCATCTCATCATCATCATCATCTCATCATGATATCATCATCATCATCATCTCATCATGATATCATCATCATCATCTCATAATCATGACATCATCATCATCATCATCATGATATCATCATCATCATTATCTCATCATGATATCATCATCATCATCTCATCATGATATCATCATCAT
The DNA here is from genome assembly GCA_036172795.1 of Pelodytes ibericus. NCBI lineage: Eukaryota > Metazoa > Chordata > Amphibia > Anura > Pelodytidae > Pelodytes > Pelodytes ibericus. The sequence continues at coordinate 4,693,223 of JAYKOZ010000093.1, forward strand.
CATCATCTCATCATAATATCAGCAACATCTCATCATGATATCATCATCATCTCATCATGATATCATCATCATCATCATCTCATCATGATATCATCATCATTATCTCATCATGTTATCATCATCATCATCATCATCATCATCATCATCTCATCATCATCATCATCATCATCATCATCATCATCTCATCATGATATCATCATCATGATATCATCATCATCATCATCTCATCATGATATCATCATCATCATCATCATCTCATCATGATATCATCTCATCATGATATCATCATCATGATATCATAATCATGACATCATCATCATCATCATCATCATCATCTCATCATGATATCATCATCATCTCATCATGATATCATCATCATCATCATCTCATCATGATATCATCTTCATGATATCATCATCATCTCATCACGATATCATCATCATCAGCTCATCATGATATCATCATCATCTCATCATATCATCAACATCATCTCATCATGATATCATCATCATGATATCATCATCATCATCTCATCATGATATCATCAGCATCTCATCATTATTTCATAATCATCATCATCATCATCTCATCATGATATCATCATCATCTCATCATGATATCATCATCATCTCATCATGATATCATCATCATGATATCATCATCATCATCATCATCATCTCATCATGATATCATCATCATCTCATCATGATATCATCAGCATCATCATGATATCATCAGCATCATCATCATCTCATCATGATATCATCATCATCATCATCATCATCATCTCATCATGATATCATCATCATCTCATCATGATATCATTAGCATTATCATCATCATCATCATCATCATATCATCATGATATCATCATCATGATATCATCATCATCATCATCTCATCATGATATCATCATCATCATCTCATCATGATATATTCATCATCATCATCTCATCATGATATCATCATCATCATCATCTCATCATCATATCATCATCATCATCTCATCATGTTATCATCATCATCATCATCTCATCATGATATCATCATCATCATCATCATCTCATCATGATATCATCATCGTGATATCATCATCATCATCATCTCATCATGATATCATCGTCATCATCTCATCATGATATCATCATCATGATATCATAATCATGACATCATCATCATCATCATGATATCATCATCATCATCATCTCATCATGATATCATCATCATCATCTCATCATGATATCATCATCATCATTAAAATCTCATCATAATATCATCATCATATCATTATGATATCATCATCATCTCATCATGATATCATCATCATCATCTCATCATGATATCATCATCATTATCTCATCATGATATCATCATCATCATCATCATCATCATCATCTCATCATGATATCATCATCATGATATCATCATCATCATCATCATCTCATCATGATATCATCATCATCATCTCATCATGATATCATCATCATGATATCATAATCATGACATCATCATCATCATCATCATCTCATCATTATCTCATCATGATATCATCATCATCATCATCATCATCATCATCTCATCATGATATCATCATCATGATATCATCATCATCATCATCTCATCATGATATCATCATCATCATCATCTCATCATGATATCATCATCATGATATCATAATCATGACATCATCATCATCATCATCATCATCTCATCATGATATCATCATCATGATATCATAATCATGACATCATCATCATCATCATCATCTCATCATGATATCATCATCATCTCATCATGATATCATCATCATCATCATCTCATCATGATATCATCATCATCATCATCATCATAATCATCTCATCATTATATCATCATCATCTCATCATGATATCATCATCATGATATCATCATCATCATCATCATCATCATCATCTCATCATGATATCATCATCATCATCTCATCATGATATCATCATCATCATCATCTCATCATAATATCATCATCATCATCTCATCATGATATCATCATCATCATCATCTCATCATGATATCATCATCATCTCATTATGATATCATCATCATCATCATCTCATCATGATATCATCATCATCATCTCATCATGTTATCATCATCATCATCATCATCATCTCATCATGATATCATCATCATCATCATCATCATCATCATCTCATCATGATATCATCATCATGATATCATCATCATGATATCATCATCATGATATCATCATCATGATATCATCATCATTATCATCATCATCTCATCATGATATCATCATCATCATCATCATCATCATCATCATCATCTCATCATGATATCATCATCATCTCATCATGATATCATCATCATCATCATCATCATCATCTCATCATGATATCATCATCATCATCATCATCATCATCTCATCATCTCATCATCTCATCATGATATCATCATCATCATCATCTCAACATGATATCATCATCATCATCTCATAATCATGACATCATCATCATCATGATATCATCATCATCATCATCTCATCATGATATCATCATCATCATCTCATCATGATATCATCATCATCATCATCTCATCATAATATCAGCAACATCTCATCATGATATCATCATCATCTCATCATGATATCATCATCATCTCATCATGATATCATCATCATCTCATCATGATATCATCATCATTATCTCATCATGTTATCATCATCATCATCATCATCATCATCATCATCATCATCATCTCATCATCATCATCATCATCATCATCATCATCATCATCATCTCATCATGATATCATCATCATGATATCATCATCATCATCATCATCTCATCATGATATCATCATCATCATCATCTCATCATGATATCATCATCTCATCATGATATCATCATCATGATATCATAATCATGACATCATCATCATCATCATCATCATCATCATCATCTCATCATGATATCATCATCATCTCATCATGATATCATCATCATCATCATCTCATCATGATATCATCTTCATGATATCATCATCATCTCATCACGATATCATCATCATCAGCTCATCATGATATCATCATCATCTCATCATATCATCAACATCATCTCATCATGATATCATCATCATGATATCATCATCATCATCTCATCATGATATCATCAGCATCTCATCATTATATCATAATCATCATCATCATCTCATCATGATATCATCATCATCTCATCATGATATCATCAGCATCATCATCATCATCATCTCATCATGATATCATCATCATCTCATCATGATATCATTAGCATTATCATCATCATCATCATCATCATATCATCATGATATCATCATCATCATCATCATCATCTCATCACGATATCATCATCATCAGCTCATCATGGTATCATCATCATCTCATCATATCATCAACATCATCTCATCATGATATCATCATCATGATATCATCATCATCATCTCATCACGATATCATCATCATCATCATCTCATCATGATATCATCATCATCATCTCATCATGATATCATCATCATCTCATCATGATATCATCATCATCATCATCATCATCATCATCATCATCATCATCATCATATCATGATATCATCATCAGCATCATCATCTCATCATGATATCATCATCATCATATCATCATGATATCATCATCATGACATTATCATCATCATCATCATCATCATCATCATCATCATCATCATCATCTCATCATGATATCATCATCATCATGATATCATCATCATGATATCATCATCATCATCATCATCTCATCATGATATCATCATCATGATATCATCATCATCTCATCATGATATCATCATCATCATATCATCATGATATCATCATCATGACATTATCATCATCATCATCATCATCATCATCTCATCATGATATCATCATCATCATGATATCATCATCATCATGATATCATCATCATCACCATCATCATCATCTCATCATGATATCATCATCATGATATCATCATCATCATCTCATCATGATATATTCATCATCATCATCTCATCATGATATCATCATCATCATCATCATCTCATCATGATATCATCATCATGATATCATCATTATCATCATCTCATCATGATATCATCGTCATCATCTCATCATGATATCATCATCATGATATCATAATCATGACATCATCATCATGATATCATCATCATCTCATCATGATATCATCATCATCATCTCATCATGATATCATCATCATCATCATCAAAATCTCATCATAATATCATCATCATATCATCATGATATCATCATCATGATATCATCATCATCATCATCTCATCATGATATCATCATCATCATCATCAAAATCTCATCATAATATCATCATCATATCATCATGATATCATCATCATGATATCATCATCATCATCATCTCATCATGATATCATCATCATCTCATCATGATATCATCAGCATCATCATCATCTCATCATGATATCATCATCATCTCATCATGATATCATCATCATCATCATCTCATCATGATATCATCATCTCATCATGATATCATCATCATGATATCATAATCATGACATCATCATCATCATCATCATCATCTCATCATGATATCATCATCATCTCATCATGATATCATCATCATCATCATCTCATCATGATATCATCTTCATGATATCATCATCATCTCATCACGATATCATCATCATCAGCTCATCATGATATCATCATCATCTCATCATATCATCAACATCATCTCATCATGATATCATCATCATGATATCATCATCATCATCTCATCATGATATCATCAGCATCTCATCATTATATCATAATCATCATCATCATCTCATCATGATATCATCATCATCTCATCATGATATCATCAGCATCATCATCATCATCATCTCATCATGATATCATCATCATCTCATCATGATATCATTAGCATTATCATCATCATCATCATCATATCATCATGATATCATCATCATCATCATCATCATCTCATCACGATATCATCATCATCAGCTCATCATGGTATCATCATCATCTCATCATATCATCAACATCATCTCATCATGATATCATCATCATGATATCATCATCATCATCTCATCACGATATCATCATCATCATCATCTCATCATGATATCATCATCATCATCTCATCATGATATCATCATCATCTCATCATGATATCATCATCATCATCATCATCATCATCATCATCATCATCATCATCATATCATGATATCATCATCAGCATCATCATCTCATCATGATATCATCATCATCATATCATCATGATATCATCATCATGACATTATCATCATCATCATCATCATCATCATCATCATCATCTCATCATGATATCATCATCATCATGATATCATCATCATGATATCATCATCATCTCATCATGATATCATCATCATGATATCATCATCATCTCATCATGATATCATCATCATCATATCATCATGATATCATCATCATGACATTATCATCATCATCATCATCATCATCATCTCATCATGATATCATCATCATCATGATATCATCATCATCATGATATCATCATCATCACCATCATCATCATCTCATCATGATATCATCATCATGATATCATCATCATCATCATCTCATCATGATATCATCATCATCATCTCATCATGATATATTCATCATCATCATCTCATCATGATATCATCATCATCATCATCATCTCATCATGATATCATCATCATGATATCATCATTATCATCATCTCATCATGATATCATCGTCATCATCTCATCATGATATCATCATCATGATATCATAATCATGACATCATCATCATGATATCATCATCATCTCATCATGATATCATCATCATCATCTCATCATGATATCATCATCATCATCAAAATCTCATCATAATATCATCATCATATCATCATGATATCATCATCATGATATCATCATCATCATCATCTCATCATGATATCATCATCATCTCATCATGATATCATCAGCATCATCATCATCTCATCATGATATCATCATCATCTCATCATGATATCATCAGCATCATTATCATCATCATCTCATCATGATATCATCATCATCATCTCATCATGATATCATCATCATTATCTCATCATGATATCATCATCATCATCATCTCATCATGATATCATCATCATGATATCATCATCATCATCATCATCATCTCATCATGATATCATCTTCATCATCTCATCATGATATCATCATCATGATATCATAATCATGACATCATCATCATCATCATCATCATCATCATCTCATCATGATATCATCATCATGATATCATAATCATGACATCATCATGATCATCATCTCATCATGATATCATCATCATCTCATCATGATATCATCGTCATCATCATCTCATCATGATATCATCTTCATGATATCATCATCATCTCATCACGATATCATCATCATCAGCTCATCATGATATCATCATCATCTCATCATATCATCAACATCATCTCATCATGATATCATCATCATGATATCATCATCATCTCATCATGATATCATCATCATCTCATCATTATATCATCATCATCATCATCATCATCTCATCATGATATCATCATCATCTCATCATGATATCATCATCATGATATCATCATCATCATCATCTCATCATGATATCATCATCATCTCATCATGATATCATCAGCATCATCATCATCTCATCATGATATCATCATCATCTCATCATGATATCATCAGCATCATCATCATCTCATCATAATATCATCATCATCTCATCATGATATCATCAGCATCATCATCATCATGATATCATCATGATATCATCATCATCATCATCATCTCATCATGATATCATCATCATCATCTTCATCATCATCATCATCATCATCATCTCATCATAATATCATCATCATCTCATCATGATATCATCATCATCATCATCTCATCATGATATCATCATCATCAGCATCATCATCTCATCATGATATCATCATCATCATCTCATCATGTTATCATCATCATCATCATCTCATCATGATATCATCATCATCATCATCATCATCATCTCATCATAACATCATCATGATATCATCATCATCATCATCATCATCATCATCATCTCATCATGATATCATCATCATACTATCATCATCATCTCATCATGATATCATCATCATGATATCATAATCATCATCATCATCTCATCATGATCTCATCATCATGATATCATCATCATCATCTCATCATGATATCATCATCATCATCATCTCATCATGATATCATCATCATGATATCATAATCATGACATCATCATCATCATCATGATCATCATCATCATCTCATCATGGTATCATCATCATCTCATCATGATATCATCATCATCATCATCATCATCATCATCATCATCATCATCATCATCATCATCATCATCATATCATTATATCATCATCAGCATCATCATCTCATCATGATATCATCATCATCATATCATCATGATATCATCATCATGACATTATCATCATCATCATCATCATCATCATCATCATCTCATCATGATATCATCATCATCATGATATCATCATCATGATATCATCATCATCATCTCATCATGATATCATCATCATCATCATCTCATCATGATATCATCATCATTATATCATCATGATATCATCATCATGACATTATCATCATCATCATCATCATCATCATCATCATCATCATCTCATCATGATATCATCATCATCATGATATCATCATCATCATGATATCATCATTATGATATCATCATCATCATCATCTCATCATGATATCATCATCATGATATCATCATCATCATCATCTCATCATGATATCATCATCATCATCTCATCATGATATATTCATCATCATCATCTCATCATGATATCATCATCATCATCATCTCATCATGATATCATCATCATCATCTCATCATGTTATCATCATCATCATCTCATCATGATATCATCATCATCATCATCATCATCTCATCATGATATCATCATCATGATATCATCATCATCATCATCTCATCATGATATCATCGTCATCATCTCATCATGATATCATCATCATGATATCATAATCATGACATCATCATCATCATCATGATATCATCATCATCATCCTCTCATCATGATATCATCATCATCATCTCATCATGATATCATCATCATCATCAAAATCTCATCATAATATCATCATCATATCATCATGATATCATCATCATCTCATCATGATATCACATGATATCATCATCATCATCTCATCATGATATCATCATCATTATCTCATAGTGATATCATCATCATCATCATCATCATTATCATCATCATCTCATCATGATATCATCATCATGATATCATCATCATCATCATCTCATCATGATATCATCATCATCATCTCATCATGATATCATCATCATGATATCATAATCATGACATCATCATCATCATCATCATCATCTCATCATGATATCATCATCATGATATCATAATCATGACATCATCATCATCATCATCTCATCATGATATCATCATCATCTCATCATGATATCATCGTCATCATCATCTCATCATGATATCATCTTCATGATATCATCATCATCTCATCATGATATCATCATCATCAGCTCATCATGATATCATCATCATCTCATCATATCATCAACATCATCTCATCATGATATCATCATCATGATATCATCATCATGATATCATCATCATCTCATCATGATATCATCATCATGATATCATCATCATCTCATCATGATATCATCTTCATCTCATCATTATATCATCATCTCATCATGATATCATCATCATCATTATCTCATCATGATATCATCATCATCTCATCATGATATCATCATCATCTCATCATGATATCATCATCATCATCTCATCATGTTATCATCATCATCATCATCTCATCATGATATCATCATCATCATCATCATCATCATCATCATCATCATCATCATCTCATCATAACATCATCATGATATCATCATCATCTCATCATGATATCATCATCATACTATCATCATCATCTCATCATGATATCATCATCATGATATCATCATCATCATCATCATCATCTCATCATGATCTCATCATCATGATATCATCATCATCATCTCATCATGATATCATCATCATCATCATCTCATCATGATATCATCATCATGATATCATAATCATGACATCATCATCATCATCATCATCATCATGATCATCATCATCATCTCATCATGATATCATCATCATCTCATCATGATATCATCATCATCATCATCATGATCATCATCATCATCATCTCATCATGATATCATCATCATCTCATCATGATATCATCATCATCATCATCATCTCATCATGATATCAACATCATGATATCATCATCATCTCATCACGATATCATCATCATCATCTCATCATTATATCATCATCATCATCATCTCATCATGATATCATCATCATCTCATCATGATATTATCATGATATCATCATTATATCATCATGATATCATCATGATATCATCATTATCATCTCATCATGATTTCATCATCATCATCATCATGATATCATCATCATCATCTCATCATGATATCATCATCATCATCATCTCATCATGATATCATCATCATCATCTCATCATGATATCATCATCATGACATTATCATCAGCATCATCATCTCATCATGATATCATCATGATATCATCATCATGATATCATCATCATCATCATCATCTCATCATGATATCATCATCATCATCATCTCATCATGATATCATCATCATGATATCATCATCATCATCATCATCATCATCATAGTCTCATCATAATATCATCATCATCTCATCATGATATCATCATCATCATCATATCATCATGATATCATCATCATCATCTCATCATGATATCATCATCATCATCTCATCATGTTATCATCATCATCATCATCATCATCATCTCATCATGATATCATCATCATCTCATCATGATATCATCATCATCATCATCTCATCATGATATCATCATCATCATATCATCATGTTATCATCATCATCATCATCTCATCATGATATCATCATCATCATCATCATCATCATCATCATCATCATCTCATCATGATATCATCATCATGATATCATCATCATCATCATCTCATCATATCATCATCATGATATCATCATCATGATATCATCATCATTATCATCATCATTATCATCATCATCTCATCATGATATCATCATCATCATCATCATCATCATCATTATCATCATCATTATCATCATCATCTCATCATGATATCATCATCATCATCATCATCATCATCATCATCATCATCATCATCATCTTATCATGATATCATCATCATCTCATCATGATATCATCATCATCATCATCATCATCATCTCATCATGATATCATCATCATTATCTCATCATGATATCATCATCATTATCATCATCATTATCATCATCATCTCATCATGATATCATCATCATCATCATCATCATCATCATCATCATCATCATCATCATCATCATCATCATTATCATCATCATTATCATCATCATCTCATCATGATATCATCATCATCATCATCATCTGATCATGATATCATCATCTCATCATGATATCATCATCATGATATCATCATCATCATCATCATCTCATCATGATATCATCATCATCTCATCATGATATCATCATCATGATATCACCATCATCATCATCATCATCTCATCATGATATCATCATCTCATCATGATATCATCATCTCATCATGATATCATCATCATCATCTCATCATGATATCATCATCATCATCTCATCATGATATCATCATCATCATCTCATCATAATATCATCATCATCTCATCATGATATCATCATCATCATCTCATCATGATATCATCATCATCATCTCATCATGATATCATCATCATCATATCATCATGTTTATCATCATCATCATCATCATCATCATCATCATCATCATCTCATCATGATATCATCATCATCATCATCATCATCATCATCTCATCGAGATATCATCATCATGATATCATCATCATGATATCATCATCATCATCTCATCATATCATCATCATGATATCATCATCATTATCATCATCATCTCATCATGATATCATCATCATCATCATCATCATCATCATCATCTCATCATGATATCATCATCATCTCATCATGATATCATCAGCATCATCATCATCATCATCATCATCATCATCATCTTATCATGATATCATCATCATCTCATCATGATATCATCAGCATCATCATCATCATCATCATCATCATCATCATCATCATCATCATCATCATCATCATCTTATCATGATATCATCATCATCTCATCATGATATCATCATCATCATCATCATCATCTCATCATGATATCATCATCATCTCATCATGATATCATCATCATCATCATCTCATCATGATATCATCTTCATGATATCATCATCATCTCATCACGATATCATCATCATCAGCTCATCATGATATCATCATCATCTCATCATGTCATCAACATCATCTCATCATGATATCATCATCATGATATCATCATCATAATCTCATCATGATATCATCATCATCTCATCATTATATCATCATCATCATCATCATCATCATCATCATCATCATCTCATCATGATATCATCATCATCATCATCATCATCTCATCATGATATCATCATCATCTCATCATAATATCATCAGCATCATCATCATCTCATCATGATATCATCATCATCTCATCATAATATCATAATATCATCATCATCATCATCATCATCATCATCATCATCATCATCATCATCATCTCATCATGATATCATCATCTCATCATGATATCATCAGCATCATCATCATCATCATATCATCATGATATCATCATCATCATCTCATCATGATATCATCATCATCATCATCATCAGCATCATCATCATCATCATTATCATCATCATCTCATCATCATCTCATCATCATCATCATCATCATCATCATCATCATCATCATCATCATCATCATCATCATCTCATCATGATATCATCATCATCATCATCATCATCATCATCTCATCATGATATCATCATCATTATCTCATCATGTTATCATCATCATCATCATCATCATCATCATCATCATCTCATCATGATATCATCATCATCATAATCATCATCATCATCTCATCATGATATCATCATCATCATCTCATCATGATATCATCATCATCATCTCATCATGATATCATCATCATGATATCATCATCATCATAATCATCATCATCATCATCATCATCTCATCATGATATCATCATCATCATCTCATCATCATCATCATCATCATCATCATCATCTCATCATGATATCATCATCATCATCTCATCATATCATCATCATGATATCATCATCATGATATCATCATCATTATCATCATCATCTCATCATGATATCATCATGATATCATCATCATCATCATCATCATCATCATCATCATCATCATCATCATCATCTCATCATGATATCATCATCATCATCTCATCATATCATCATCATGATATCATCATCATGATATCATCATCATCATCACCTCATCATGATATCATCATCATCATCTCATCATATCATCATCATGATATCATCATCATGATATCATCATCATTATCATCATCATCTCATCATGATATCATCATGATATCATCATCATCATCATCATCATCATCATCATCATCTCATCATGATATCATCATCATCATCTCATCATATCATCATCATGATATCATCATCATGATATCATCATCATTATCATCATCATCTCATCATGATATCATCATCATCATCATCATCATCATCATCTCATCATGATATCATCATCATCTCATCATGATATCATCAGCATCATCATCATCATCTTATCATGATATCATCATCATCTCATCATGATATCATCATCATCATCATCATCATCATCATCATCTCATCATGATATCATCATCATCATCTCATCATGATATCATCATCATGATATCATCATCATGATTTCATCATCATCATCATCATCATCTCATCATGATATCATCATCATCATCTCATCATGATATCATCATCATGATATCATCATCATCATCATGATATCATCATCATCATCATCTCATCATAATATCATCATCATCTCATCATGATATCATCATCATCATCTCATCATGATATCATCATCATCATCTCATCATGATATCTTCATCATCATTTCGTCATGTTATCATCATCATCATCATCATCTCATCATGATATCATCATCATCATCATCATCATCTCATCATGATATCATCATCATGATATCATCATCATGATATCATCATCATCATCTCATCATGTTATCATCATCATCATCATCATCATCATCATCATCATCTCATCATGATATCATCATCATCATCTCATCATGATATCATCATCATCATCTCATCATGATATCATCATCATCATCATCATCATCATCTTATCATGATATCATCATCATCATCTCATCATATCATCATCATGATATCATCATCATGATATCATCATCATGATATCATCATCATTATCATCATCATCTCATCATGATATCATCATCATCATCATCATCATCATCATCATCATCTCATCATGATATCATCATCATCTCATCATGATATCATCAGCATCATCATCATCATCTTATCATGATATCATCATCATCTCATCATGATATCATCATCATCATCATCATCATCATCATCTCATCATGATATCATCATCATCATCATCAGAATCATCATCATCATCATCTCATCATGATATCATCATCATGATATCATCATCATCATCATCATCATCTCATCATGATATCATCATCATCATCTCATCATGATATCATCATCATCATCATCATCAGAATCATCATCATCATCTCATCATGATATCATCATCATGAAATCATCATCATCATCATCTCATCATGATATCATCATCATCATCTCATCATGATATCATCATCATGATTTCATCATCATCATCATCATCTCATCATGATATCATCATCATCATCTCATCATGATATCATCATCATGATATCATCATCATCATCATCATCTCATCATAATATCATCATCATCATCATCTCATCATGATATCATCATCATCATCTCATCATGATATCATCATCATGATATCATCATCATCATCATCATCATCTCATCATAATATCATCATCATCTCATCATGATATCATCATCATCATCATCTCATCATGATATCATCATCATCATCATCATCATCTCATCATGATATCATCATCATTATCTCATCATGTTATCATCATCATCATCATCATCATCATCTCATCATGATATCATCATCATCATCATCATAATCATCATCATCATCTCATCATCATATCATCATCATGATATCATCATCATCATCATCTCATCATGATATCATCATCATCATCTCATCATGATATCATCATCATGATATCATCATCATCATCATCTCATCATGATATCATCATCATCATCTCATCATGATATCATCATCATCATCTCATCATGATATCATCATCATGATATCATCATCATCATCATCTCATCATGATATCATCATTATCATCTCATCATGATATCATCATCATCTCATCATGATATCATCATCATCATCATCTCATCATGATATCATCTTCATGATATCATCATCATCATCTCATCATGTCATCAACATCATCTCATCATGATATCATCATCATGATATCATCATCATCATCTCATCACGATATCATCATCATCAGCTCATCATGGTATCATCATCATCTCATCATATCATCAACATCATCTCATCATGATATCATCATCATGTTATCATCATCATCATCATCATCATCATCATCATCATCTCATCATGATATCATCATCATCATCTCATCATTATATCATCATTATCATCATCATCTCATCATGATATCATCAAGATATCATCATTATCATCTCATCATGATATCATCATCATCATCATCATCACCATCATCTCATCATGATATCATCATCATCATCATCATCATCATCTCATCATGATATCATTATCATCATCATCACATCATGATATCATCATCATCATCATCTCATCATGATATCATCATCATCTCATCATGATATCATCATCATCTCATCACGATATCATCATCATCAGCTCATCATGGTATCATCATCATCTCATCATGATATCATCATCATCTCATCATGATATCATCAGCATCATCATCATCTCATCATGATATCATCATCATCTCATCATGATATCATCAGCATCATCATGATATCATCAGCATCATCATCATCTCATCATGATATCATCATCATCATCATCATCATCATAATCATCTCATCATTATATCATCATCATCTCATCATGATATCATCATCATGATATCATCATCATCATCATCATCTCATCATGATATCATCATCATCATCTCATCATGATATCATCATCATCATCATCTCATCATAATATCATCATCATCATCTCATCATGATATCATCATCATCATCATCTCATCATGATATCATCATCATCATCTCATTATGATATCATCATCATCATCTCATCATGATATCATCATCATCATCTCATCATGTTATCATCATCATCATCATCATCTCATCATGATATCATCATCATCATCATCATCATCATCATCATCATCTCATCATGATATCATCATCATGATATCATCATCATCATCTCATCATATCATCATCATGATATCATCATCATGATATCATCATCATGATATCATCATCATTATCATCATCATGTCATCATGATATCATCATCATCATCATCATCATCATCATCATCATCATCTCATCATGATATCATCATCATCTCATCATGATATCATCATCATGATATCATCATCATCATCATCTCATCATGATATCATCATCATCATCTCATCATGATATATTCATCATCATCATCTCATCATGATATCATCATCATCATCATCTCATCATCATATCATCATCATCATCTCATCATGTTATCATCATCATCATCTCATCATGATATCATCATCATCATCATCATCTCATCATGATATCATCATCGTGATATCATCATCATCATCATCATCTCATCATGATATCATCGTCATCATCTCATCATGATATCATCATCATGATATCATAATCATGACATCATCATCATCATCATCATGATATCATCATCATCATCATCTCATCATGATATCATCATCATCATCTCATCATGATATCATCATCATCATCAAAATCTCATCATAATATCATCATCATATCATTATGATATCATCATCATCTCATCATGATATCATCATCATCATCTCATCATGATATCATCATCATTATCTCATCATGATATCATCATCATCATCATCATCATCATCATCTCATCATGATATCATCATCATGATATCATCATCATCATCATCATCTCATCATGATATCATCATCATCATCATCTCATCATGATATCATCATCATGATATCATAATCATGACATCATCAACATCATCATCTCATCATTATCTCATCATGATATCATCATCATCATCATCATCATTATCATCATCATCTCATCATGATATCATCATCATGATATCATCATCATCATCATCTCATCATGATATCATCATCATCATCTCATCATGATATCATCATCATGATATCATAATCATGACATCATCATCATCATCATCATCATCATCTCATCATGATATCATCATCATGATATCATAATCATGACATCATCATCATCATCATCATCATCTCATCATGATATCATCATCATCTCATCATGATATCATCATCATCATCATCTCATCATGATATCATCATCATCATCATCATCATCATCATCATCATCATCATCTCATCATGATATCATCATCATCATCTCATCATGATATCATCATCATCATCATCTCATCATGATATCATCATCATCATCTCATTATGATATCATCATCATCATCATCTCATCATGATATCATCATCATCATCTCATCATGTTATCATCATCATCATCATCATCATCATCTCATCATGATATCATCATCATCATCATCATCATCATCATCTCATCATGATATCATCATCATGATATCATCATCATGATATCATCATCATTATCATCATCATCTCATCATGATATCATCATCATCATCATCATCATCATCATCATCATCTCATCATGATATCATCATCATCTCATCATGATATCATCATCATCATCATCTCATCATGATATCATCATCATCATCATCATCATCTCATCATTATATCATCATCATCATCATCTCATCATGATATCAGAATCATGATATCATCATCATCATCATCTCATCATGATATCATCATCATCATCTCATCATGATATCATCATCATCATCTCATCATGTTATCATCATCATCATCATCTCATCATGATATCATCATCATCTCATCATGATATCATCATCATGATATCATCATCATCATCATCATCATCTCATCATGATATCATCATCATGACATCATCATCATCATCATCATCATCTCATCATGATATCATCATCATCTCATCATGATATCATCATCATCATCATCTCATCATGATATCATCATCATCATCATGATATCATCATCATCATCTCATTATGATATCATCATCATCATCATCTCATCATGATATCATCATCATCATCTCATCATGTTATCATCATCATCATCATCATCATCTCATCATGATATCATCATCATCATCATCTCATCATAATATCATCATCATCATCTCATCATGATATCATCATCATCATCATCTCATCATGATATCATCATCATCATCTCATTATGATATCATCATCATCATCATCTCATCATGATATCATCATCATCATCTCATCATGTTATCATCATCATCATCATCATCATCTCATCATGATATCATCATCATCATCATCATCATCTCATCATGATATCATCATCATGATATCATCATCATTATCATCATCATCTCATCATGATATCATCATCATCATCATCATCATCATCATCATCTCATCATGATATCATCATCATCTCATCATGATATCATCATCATCATCATCATCATCATCTCATCATGATATCATCATCATCATCATCATCATCTCATCATTATATCATCATAATCATCATCTCATCATGATATCAGAAGCATGATATCATCATCATCATCATCTCATCATGATATCATCATCATCATCATCATCATCTCATCATGATATCATCATCATCATCTCATCATGTTATCATCATCATCATCATCTCATCATGATATCATCATCATCTCATCATGATATCATCATCATGATATCATCATCATCATCATCTCATCATGATATCATCATCATCATCTCATCATGATATCATCATCATCATCTCATCATAATATCATCATCATCTCATCATGATATCATCATCATCTCATCATGATATCATCATCATCATCATCTCATCATGATATCATCATCATTATCTCATCATGTTATCATCATCATCATCATCATCTCATCATGATATCATCATCATCATCATCATCATCATCATCATCATCATCATCTCATCATGATATCATCATCATGATATCATCATCATCATCATCATCTCATCATGATATCATCATCATCATCATCATCATCATCATCTCATCATGTTATCATCATCATCATCATCATCATCATCTCATCATGTTATCATCATCATCATCATCATCATCTCATCATGATATCATCATCATCATCATCATCATCTCATCATGATATCATCATCATGATATCATCATCATGATATCATCATCATTATCATCATCATCTCATCATGATATCATCATCATCATCATCATCATCATCATCATCATCATCTCATCATGATATCATCATCATGATATCATGATATCATCATCATCATCATCATCATCTCATCATGATATCATCATCATCATCATCATCATCTCATCATTATATCATCATCATCATCATCATCTCATCATGATATCAGAATCATGATATCATCATCATCATCATCTCATCATGATATCATCATCATCATCATCTCATCATGATATCATCATCATCATCTCATCATGTTATCATCATCATCATCATCATCATCTCATCATGATATCATCATCATCTCATCATGATATCATCATCATGATATCATCATCATCATCTCATCATGATATCATCATCATCATCTCATCATGATATCATCATCATGATATCATAATCATGACATCATCATCATCATCATCATGATATCATCATCATCATCTCATCATGATATCATCATCATCATCTCATCATGATATCATCATCATCATCATCATCATCTCATCATAATATCATCATCATCTCATCATGATATCATCATCATCATCATCATGATATCATCATCATCATCATCTCATCATGATATCATCATCATTATCTCATCATGTTATCATCATCATCATCATCATCTCATCATGATATCATCATCATCATCATCATCATCATCATCATCATCTCATCATGATATCATCATCATGATATCATCATCATCATCATCATCTCATCATGATATCATCATCTCATCATGATATCATCATCATGATATCGTAATCATGACATCATCATCATCATCATCATCATCATCATCTCATCATGATATCATCATCATCTCATCATGATATCATCATCATCATCATCTCATCATGATATCATCTTCATGATATCATCATCATCTCATCACGATATCATCATCATCAGCTCATCATGATTTCATCATCATCTCATCATATCATCAACATCATCTCATCATGATATCATCATCATGATATCATCATCATCATCATCTCATCATGATATCATCATCATCTCATCATTATATCATAATCATCATCATCTCATCATGATATCATCATCATTTCATCATGATATCATCATCATGATATCATCATCATCATCATCATCTCATCATGATATCATCATCATCTCATCATGATATCATCAGCATCATCATCATCTCATCATCATCTCATCATGATATCATCAGCATCATCATCATCATCATCATCATCTCATCATGATATCATCATCATCTCAACATATCATCAGCATCATTATCATCATCATCATATCATCATGATATCATCATCATCATCATCATCATCATCATCATCATCTCATCACGATATCATCATCATCAGCTCATCATGGTATCATCATCATCTCATCATATCATCAACATCATCTAATCATGATATCATCATCATGATATCATCATCATCATCATCTCATCACGATATCATCATCATCATCATATCATCATGATATCATCATCATCATCATCTCATCATGATATCATCATCATCATCTCATCATGATATCATCATCATGATATCATAATCATGACATCATCATCATCATCATCATCATCTCATCATGATATCATCATCATGATATCATAATCATGACATCATCATCATCATCATCATCATCTCATCATTATCTCATCATGATATCATCATCATCATCATCATCATCATCATCATCATCATCATCTCATCATGATATCATCATCATCATCATCTTCTCATCATGATATCATCATCATCATCTCATCATGATATCATCATCATCATCATCATCATCATCATCATCATCATCATCTCATCATGATATCATCATCATCATCATCTCATCATGATATCATCATCATCATCTCATCATGATATCATCATCATGATATCATAATCATGACATCATCATCATCATCATCATCATCATCATCTCATCATGATATCATCATCATGATATCATAATCATGACATCATCATCATCATCATCATCATCTCATCATGATATCATCATCATCTCATCATGATATCATCATCATCATCATCTCATCATGATATCATCATCATCATCATCATCATCTCATCATGATATCATCATCATCATCTCATTATGATATCATCATCATCATCATCTCATCATGATATCATCATCATCATCTCATCATGTTATCATCATCATCATCATCATCATCTCATCATGATATCATCATCATCATCATCTCATCATAATATCATCATCATCATCTCATCATGATATCATCATCATCATCATCTCATCATGATATCATCATCATCATCTCATTATGATATCATCATCATCATCATCTCATCATGATATCATCATCATCATCTCATCATGTTATCATCATCATCATCATCATCATCTCATCATGATATCATCATCATCATCATCATCTCATCATGATATCATCATCATGATATCATCATCATTATCATCATCATCTCATCATGATATCATCATCATCATCATCATCATCATCTCATCATGATATCATCATCATCTCATCATGATATCATCATCATCATCATCATCATCATCTCATCATGATATCATCATCATCATCATCATCATCATCTCATCATTATATCATCATAATCATCATCTCATCATGATATCAGAAGCATGATATCATCATCATCTCATCATGATATCATCATCATCATCATCATCATCATCTCATCATGATATCATCATCATCATCATCATCATCATCTCATCATTATATCATCATAATCATCATCTCATCATGATATCAGAAGCATGATATCATCATCATCTCATCATGATATCATCATCATCATCATCATCTCATCATGATATCATCATCATCATCTCATCATGTTATCATCATCATCATCTCATCATGATATCATCATCATGATATCATCATCATCATCATCTCATCATGATATCATCATCATCTCATCATGTTATCATCATCATGATATCATCATCATCATCATCATCATCATCATCATCATCATCATCTCATCATGATATCATCATCATCTCATCATGATATCATCAGCATCATCATCATCATCATCATCATCATCATCATCATCTCATCATGATATCATCATCATCTCATCATGATATCATCAGCATCATCATCATCATCATCATCTCATCATGATATCATCATCATGATATCATCATCATCATCATCATCTCATCATGATATCATCATCATCATCATCATCATCTCATCATGTTATCATCATCATCATCATCATCTCATCATGTTATCATCATCATCATCATCATCATCATCTCATCATGATATCATCATCATCATCATCATCATCTCATCATGTTATCATCATCATCTCATCATGTTATCATCATCATCATCATCATCATCATCATCTCATCATGTTATCATCATCATCATCATCATCATCATCATCTCATCATGATATCATCATCATCATCATCATCATCATCTCATCATGATATCATCATCATGATATCATCATCATGATATCATCATCATTATCATCATCATCTCATCATGATATCATCATCATCATCATCATCATCATCATCATCATCATCATCATCTCATCATGATATCATCATCATCTCATCATGATATCATCATCATCATCATCATCATCTCATCATGATATCATCATCATCATCATCATCATCTCATCATTATATCATCATCATCATCATCTCATCATGATATCAGAATCATGATATCATCATCATCATCATCTCATCATGATATCATCATCATCATCATCTCATCATGATATCATCATCATCATCTCATCATGTTATCATCATCATCATCATCATCTCATCATGATATCATCATCATCTCATCATGATATCATCATCATGATATCATCATCATCATCTCATCATGATATCATCATCATCATCTCATCATGATATCATCATCATGATATCATAATCATGACATCATCATCATCATCATCATGATATCATCATCATCATCTCATCATGATATCATCATCATCATCTCATCATGATATCATCATCATCATCATCATCATCATCTCATCATAATATCATCATCATCTCATCATGATATCATCATCATCTCATCATGATATCATCATCATCTCATCATGATATCATCATCATCATCATCTCATCATGATATCATCATCATTATCTCATCATGTTATCATCATCATCATCTCATCATGATATCATCATCATCATCATCATCATCATCATCATCTCATCATGATATCATCATCATGATATCATCATCATCATCATCATCTCATCATGATATCATCATCTCATCATGATATCATCATCATGATATCGTAATCATGACATCATCATCATCATCATCATCATCTCATCATGATATCATCATCATCTCATCATGATATCATCATCATCATCATCTCATCATGATATCATCTTCATGATATCATCATCATCTCATCACGATATCATCATCATCAGCTCATCATGATTTCATCATCATCTCATCATATCATCAACATCATCTCATCATGATATCATCATCATGATATCATCATCATCATCATCTCATCATGATATCATCATCATCTCATCATTATATCATAATCATCATCATCTCATCATGATATCATCATCATTTCATCATGATATCATCATCATGATATCATCATCATCATCATCATCATCTCATCATGATATCATCATCATCTCATCATGATATCATCAGCATCATCATCATCTCATCATCATCTCATCATGATATCATCAGCATCATCATCATCATCATCATCTCATCATGATATCATCATCATCTCATCATATCATCAGCATCATTATCATCATCATCATATCATCATGATATCATCATCATCATCATCATCATCATCATCATCTCATCACGATATCATCATCATCAGCTCATCATGGTACCATCATCATCTCATCATATCATCAACATCATCTAATCATGATATCATCATCATGATATCATCATCATCATCATCTCATCACGATATCATCATCATCATCATATCATCATGATATCATCATCATCATCATCTCATCATGATATCATCATCATCTCATCATGATATCATCATCATCATCATCATCATCATCATCATGATATCATGATATCATCATCAGCATCATCATCTCATCATGATATCATCATCATCATCATATCATCATGATATCATCATCATGACATTATCATCATCATCATCATCTCATCATGATATCATCATCATCATGATATCATCATCATGATATCATCATCATGATATCATCATCATCATCATCTCATCATGATATCATCATCATGATATCATCATCATCATCATCATCATCTCATCATGATATCATCATCATCATCTCATCATGATATATTCATCATCATCATCTCATCATGATATCATCATCATCATCATCTCATCATGATATCATCATCATCATCTCATCATGTTATCATCATCATCATCATCTCATCATGATATCATCATCATCATCTCATCATGATATCATCATCATCATCATCATCATAATCATCTCATCATTATATCATCATCATCTCATCATGATATCATCATCATGATATCATCATCATCATCATCATCATCATCTCATCATGATATCATCATCATCTCATCATGATATCATCATCATCATCATCTCATCATAATATCATCATCATCATCTCATCATGATATCATCATCATCATCATCATCATCTCATCATGATATCATCATCATCATCTCATTATGATATCATCATCATCATCTCATCATGATATCATCATCATCATCTCATCATGTTATCATCATCATCATCATCATCATCATCATCATCATCATCTCATCATGATATCATCATCATCATCATCATCATCATCATCATCATCATCATCATCTCATCATGATATCATCATCATGATATCATCATCATCATCTCATCATCATCATCTCATCATGATATCATCATCATCTCATCATGATATCATCATCATCATCTCATCATGATATCATCATCATCATCTCATCATGATATCATCATCATCTCATCATGATATCATTATCATCATCATCTCATCATGATATCATCATCATCATCATCATCATCATCATCATCATCTCATCATGATATCATCATCATCTCATCATGATATCATCAGCATCATCAACATCATCATCATCATCATCTTATCATGATATCATCATCATCATCATCATCTCATCATGATATCATCATCATCATCATCATCATCATCTCATCATTATATCATCATCATCATCTCATCATGATATCAGAATCATGATATCATCATCATCATCATCATCTCATCATGATATCATCATCATCATCATCATCATCATCATCATCATCATCATCATCATCTCATCATGATATCATCATCATCTCATCATGATATCATCAGCATCATCAACATCATCATCATCATCATCATCTTATCATGATATCATCATCATCATCATCATCTCATCATGATATCATCATCATCATCATCTCATCATTATATCATCATCATCATCTCATCATGATATCAGAATCATGATATCATCATCATCTCATCATGATATCATCATCATCATCATCTCATCATGATATCATCATCATCATCTCATCATGTTATCATCATCATCATCATCTCATCATGATATCATCATCATCTCATCATGATATCATCATCATCATCTCACCATCATCATCATCTCATCATGATATCATCATCATCATCTCATCATGATATCATCATCATCATCTCATAATCATGACATCATCATCATCTCATCACGATATCATCATCATCAGCTCATTATGGTATCATCATCATCTCATCATATCATCAACATCATCTAATCATGATATCATCATCATGATATCATCATCATCATCTCATCACGATATCATCATCATCATCATCTCATCATGATATCATCATCATCATCATCTCATCATGATATCATCATCATCTCATCATGATATCATCATCATCATATCATCATGATATCATCATCATCATATCATCATGATATCATCATCATGACATTATCATCATCATCATCATCATATCATCATGATATCATCATCATCATGATATCATCATCATGATATCATCATCATCATCATCTCATCATGATATCATCATCATGATATCATCATCATCATCATCATCATCATCATCATCATCTCATCATGATATCATCATCATCATCTCATCATGATATCATCATCATCTCATCATGATATCATCATCATCATCATCTCATCATGATATCATCATCATCATCTCATCATGTTATCATCATCATCATCTCATCATGATATCATCATCATCATCTCATCATGATATCATCATCATCATCATCATCATCATAATCATCTCATCATTATATCATCATCATCTCATCATGATATCATCATCATGATATCATCATCATCATCATCTCATCATGATATCATCATCATCTCATCATGATATCATCATCATCATCATCATCTCATCATAATATCATCATCATCATCTCATCATGATATCATCATCATCATCATCATCTCATCATGATATCATCATCATCATCTCATTATGATATCATCATCAACATCTCATCATGATATCATCATCATCATCTCATCATGATATCATCATCATCATCATCATCATCTCATCATGATATCATCATCATCATCATCATCATCATCATCATCATCTCATCATGATATCATCATCATGATATCATCATCATCATCTCATCATCATCATCTCATCATGATATCATCATCATCTCATCATGATATCATCATCATCATCATCATCATCATCTCATCATGATATCATCATCATCATCACATCATGATATCATCATCATCATCATCTCATCATGATATCATCATCATGATCATCTCATCATGATATCATCATCATCATCATCATCATCATCTCATCATGATATCATCATCATCTCATCATGATATCATCAGCATCATCAACATCATCATCATCATCATCATCTTATCATGATATCATCATCATCATCATCATCATCTCATCATGATATCATCATCATCATCATCATCTCATCATTATATCATCATCATCATCTCATCATGATATCAGAATCATGATATCATCATCATCATCATCTCATCATGATATCATCATCATCATCATCTCATCATGATATCATCATCATCATCTCATCATGTTATCATCATCATCATCATCTCATCATGATATCATCATCATCTCATCATGATATCATCATCATCATCTCATCATCATCATCATCTCATCATGATATCATCATCATCATCATCTCATCATGATATCATCATCATCATCTCATAATCATGACATCATCATCATCATCATCATGATATCATCATCATCATTATCTCATCATGATATCATCATCATCATCTCATCATGATATCATCATCATCATCTCATCATAATATCAGCAACATCTCATCATGATATCATCATCATCTCATCATGATATCATCATCATCATCTCATCATGATATCATCATCATTATCTCATCATGTTATCATCATCATCATCATCATCATCATCATCTCATCATCATCATCATCATCATCATCATCATCATCATCATCATCATCATCATCATCATCATCATCATCTCATCATGATATCATCATCATGATATCATCATCATCATCATCTCATCATGATATCATCATCATCATCATCATCATCATCTCATCATGATATCATCATCTCATCATGATATCATCATCATGATATCATAATCATGACATCATCATCATCATCATCATCATCATCTCATCATGATATCATCATCATCTCATCATGATATCATCATCATCATCATCTCATCATGATATCATCTTCATGATATCATCATCATCTCATCACGATATCATCATCATCAGCTCATCATGATATCATCATCATCTCATCATATCATCAACATCATCTCATCATGATATCATCATCATGATATCATCATCATCATCTCATCATGATATCATCAGCATCTCATCATTATATCATAATCATCATCATCATCTCATCATGATATCATCATCATCTCATCATGATATCATCATCATCTCATCATGATATCATCATCATGATATCATCATCATCATCATCATCATCATCTCATCATGATATCATCATCATCTCATCATGATATCATCAGCATCATCATCATCTCATCATGATATCATCATCATCTCATCATGATATCATCAGCATCATCATCATCATCATCTCATCATGATATCATCATCATCTCATCCTGATATCATTAGCATTATCATCATCATCATCATCATCATCATCATATCATCATGATATCATCATCATGATATCATCATCATCATCATCTCATCATGATATCATCATCATCATCTCATCATGATATATTCATCATCATCATCTCATCATGATATCATCATCATCATCATCTCATCATCATATCATCATCATCATCTCATCATGTTATCATCATCATCATCTCATCATGATATCATCATCATCATCATCATCTCATCATGATATCATCATCGTGATATCATCATCATCATCATCTCATCATGATATCATCGTCATCATCTCATCATGATATCATCATCATGATATCATAATCATGACATCATCATCATCATGATATCATCATCATCATCATCTCATCATGATATCATCATCATCATCTCATCATGATATCATCATCATCATCAAAATCTCATCATAATATCATCATCATATCATTATGATATCATCATCATCTCATCATGATATCATCATCATCATCTCATCATGATATCATCATCATTATCTCATCATGATATCATCATCATCATCATCATCATCTCATCATGATATCATCATCATGATATCATCATCATCATCATCATCTCATCATGATATCATCATCATCATCTCATCATGCTATCATCATCATGATATCATAATCATGACATCATCATCATCATCATCATCATCATCTCATCATTATCTCATCATGATATCATCATCATCATCATCATCATCATCTCATCATGATATCATCATCATGATATCATCATCATCATCATCTCATCATGATATCATCATCATCATCATCTCATCATGATATCATCATCATGATATCATAATCATGACATCATCATCATCATCATCATCATCTCATCATGATATCATCATCATGATATCATAATCATGACATCATCATCATCATCATCATCTCATCATGATATCATCATCATCTCATCATGATATCATCATCATCATCATCATCTCATCATGATATCATCATCATCATCATCATCATCATAATCATCTCATCATTATATCATCATCATCTCATCATGATATCATCATCATGATATCATCATCATCATCATCATCATCATCATCATCATCATCATCATCTCATCATGATATCATCATCATCATCTCATCATGATATCATCATCATCATCATCTCATCATAATATCATCATCATCATCTCATCATGATATCATCATCATCATCATCTCATCATGATATCATCATCATCATCTCATTATGATATCATCATCATCATCATCTCATCATGATATCATCATCATCATCTCATCATGTTATCATCATCATCATCATCATCATCTCATCATGATATCATCATCATCATCATCATCATCATCTCATCATGATATCATCATCATGATATCATCATCATGATATCATCATCATGATATCATCATCATTATCATCATCATCTCATCATGATATCATCATCATCATCATCATCATCATCATCATCATCATCTCATCATGATATCATCATCATCTCATCATGATATCATCATCATCATCATCATCATCATCTCATCATGATATCATCATCATCATCATCATCATCTCATCATCTCATCATGATATCATCATCATCATCATCTCATCATGATATCATCATCATCATCTCATAATCATGACATCATCATCATCATGATATCATCATCATCATCATCTCATCATGATATCATCATCATCATCTCATCATGATATCATCATCATCATCATCTCATCATAATATCAGCAACATCTCATCATGATATCATCATCATCTCATCATGATATCATCATCATCTCATCATGATATCATCATCATCTCATCATGATATCATCATCATTATCTCATCATGTTATCATCATCATCATCATCATCATCATCATCATCATCTCATCATCATCATCATCATCATCATCATCATCATCATCATCATCATCATCATCATCTCATCATGATATCATCACCATGATATCATCATCATCATCATCATCTCATCATGATATCATCATCATCATCATCTCATCATGATATCATCATCATGATCATCTCATCATGATATCATCATCATCATCATCATCATCATCTCATCATGTTATCATCATCATCTCATCATGATATCATCAGCATCATCAACATCATCATCATCATCATCATCTTATCATGATATCATCATCATCATCATCATCATCTCATCATGATATCATCATCATCATCATCATCTCATCATTATATCATCATCATCATCTCATCATGATATCAGAATCATGATATCATCATCATCATCATCTCATCATGATATCATCATCATCATCATCATCTCATCATGATATCATCATCATCATCTCATCATGTTATCATCATCATCATCATCTCATCATGATATCATCATCATCTCATCATGATATCATCATCATCATCTCATCATCATCATCATCTCATCATGATATCATCATCATCATCATCTCATCATGATATCATCATCATCATCTCATAATCATGACATCATCATCATCATCATCATGATATCATCATCATCATTATCTCATCATGATATCATCATCATCATCTCATCATGATATCATCATCATCATCTCATCATAATATCAGCAACATCTCATCATGATATCATCATCATCTCATCATGATATCATCATCATCATCTCATCATGATATCATCATCATTATCTCATCATGTTATCATCATCATCATCATCATCATCATCATCTCATCATCATCATCATCATCATCATCATCATCATCATCATCATCATCATCATCTCATCATGATATCATCATCATGATATCATAATCATGACATCATCATCATCATCATCATCTCATCATGATATCATCATCATCTCATCATGATATCATCATCATCATCATCATCTCATCATGATATCATCATCATCATCATCATCATCATAATCATCTCATCATTATATCATCATCATCTCATCATGATATCATCATCATGATATCATCATCATCATCATCATCATCATCATCATCATCATCTCATCATGATATCATCATCATCATCTCATCATGATATCATCATCATCATCATCTCATCATAATATCATCATCATCATCTCATCATGATATCATCATCATCATCATCTCATCATGATATCATCATCATCATCTCATTATGATATCATCATCATCATCATCTCATCATGATATCATCATCATCATCTCATCATGTTATCATCATCATCATCATCATCATCTCATCATGATATCATCATCATCATCATCATCATCATCTCATCATGATATCATCATCATGATATCATCATCATGATATCATCATCATGATATCATCATCATGATATCATCATCATTATCATCATCATCTCATCATGATATCATCATCATCATCATCATCATCATCATCATCATCATCATCATCTCATCATGATATCATCATCATCTCATCATGATATCATCCTCATCATCATCATCATCATCATCATCTCATCATGATATCATCATCATCATCATCATCATCTCATCATCTCATCATGATATCATCATCATCATCATCTCATCATGATATCATCATCATCATCTCATAATCATGACATCATCATCATCATGATATCATCATCATCATCATCTCATCATGATATCATCATCATCATCTCATCATGATATCATCATCATCATCATCTCATCATAATATCAGCAACATCTCATCATGATATCATCATCATCTCATCATGATATCATCATCATCTCATCATGATATCATCATCATCTCATCATGATATCATCATCATTATCTCATCATGTTATCATCATCATCATCATCATCATCATCATCATCATCTCATCATCATCATCATCATCATCATCATCATCATCATCATCATCATCATCATCATCATCTCATCATGATATCATCACCATGATATCATCATCATCATCATCATCTCATCATGATATCATCATCATCATCATCTCATCATGATATCATCATCATGATTATCTCATCATGATATCATCATCATCATCATCTTCATCATCTCAACATGATATCATAATCATGATATCATCATCATCTCATCATGATATCATCATCATCTCATCATGATATCATCATCATCATCATCATCATCATGATATCATCATCATCTCATCATGATATCATCATCATCATCATCATCATCTCATCATGATATCATCATCATCTCATCATGATATCATCATCATTATCTCATCATGTTATCATCATCATCATCATCATCATCATCATCATCATCATCATCTCATCATCATCATCATCATCATCATCATCATCATCATCATCATCATCATCATCATCATCTCATCATGATATCATCACCATGATATCATCATCATCATCATCATCTCATCATGATATCATCATCATCATCATCTCATCATGATATCATCATCATGATCATCTCATCATGTTATCATCATCATCTCATCATGATATCATCAGCATCATCAACATCATCATCATCATCATCATCTTATCATGATATCATCATCATCATCATCATCATCTCATCATGATATCATCATCATCATCATCATCTCATCATTATATCATCATCATCATCTCATCATGATATCAGAATCATGATATCATCATCATCATCATCTCATCATGATATCATCATCATCATCATCATCTCATCATGATATCATCATCATCATCTCATCATGTTATCATCATCATCATCATCTCATCATGATATCATCATCATCTCATCATGATATCATCATCATCATCTCATCATCATCATCATCTCATCATGATATCATCATCATCATCATCATCTCATCATGATATCATCATCATCATCTCATAATCATGACATCATCATCATCATCATCATGATATCATCATCATCATTATCTCATCATGATATCATCATCATCATCTCATCATGATATCATCATCATCATCTCATCATAATATCAGCAACATCTCATCATGATATCATCATCATCTCATCATGATATCATCATCATCATCTCATCATGATATCATCATCATTATCTCATCATGTTATCATCATCATCATCATCATCATCATCATCATCTCATCATCATCATCATCATCATCATCATCATCATCATCATCATCATCATCATCATCATCATCATCTCATCATGATATCATCATCATGATATCATCATCATCATCATCTCATCATGATATCATCATCATCATCATCATCATCATCTCATCATGATATCATCATCTCATCATGATATCATCATCATGATATCATAATCATGACATCATCATCATCATCATCATCATCATCATCATCATCTCATCATGATATCATCATCATCTCATCATGATATCATCATCATCATCATCTCATCATGATATCATCTTCATGATATCATCATCATCTCATCACGATATCATCATCATCAGCTCATCATGATATCATCATCATCTCATCATATCATCAACATCATCTCATCATGATATCATCATCATGATATCATCATCATCATCTCATCATGATATCATCAGCATCTCATCATTATATCATAATCATCATCATCATCTCATCATGATATCATCATCATCTCATCATGATATCATCATCATCTCATCATGATATCATCATCATGATATCATCATCATCATCATCATCATCATCATCTCATCATGATATCATCATCATCTCATCATGATATCATCAGCATCATCATCATCTCATCATGATATCATCATCATCTCATCATGATATCATCAGCATCATCATCATCATCATCTCATCATGATATCATCATCATCTCATCATGATATCATTAGCATTATCATCATCATCATCATCATATCATCATGATATCATCATCATGATATCATCATCATCATCATCTCATCATGATATCATCATCATCATCTCATCATGATATATTCATCATCATCATCTCATCATGATATCATCATCATCATCATCTCATCATCATATCATCATCATCATCTCATCATGTTATCATCATCATCATCTCATCATGATATCATCATCATCATCATCATCTCATCATGATATCATCATCGTGATATCATCATCATCATCATCTCATCATGATATCATCGTCATCATCTCATCATGATATCATCATCATGATATCATAATCATGACATCATCATCATCATGATATCATCATCATCATCATCTCATCATGATATCATCATCATCATCTCATCATGATATCATCATCATCATCAAAATCTCATCATAATATCATCATCATATCATTATGATATCATCATCATCTCATCATGATATCATCATCATCATCTCATCATGATATCATCATCATTATCTCATCATGATATCATCATCATCATCATCTCATCATGATATCATCATCATGATATCATCATCATCATCATCATCTCATCATGATATCATCATCATCATCTCATCATGATATCATCATCATGATATCATAATCATGACATCATCATCATCATCATCATCATCATCTCATCATTATCTCATCATGATATCATCATCATCATCATCATCATCATCATCTCATCATGATATCATCATCATGATATCATCATCATCATCATCTCATCATGATATCATCATCATCATCATCTCATCATGATATCATCATCATGATATCATAATCATGACATCATCATCATCATCATCATCATCTCATCATGATATCATCATCATGATATCATAATCATGACATCATCATCATCATCATCATCTCATCATGATATCATCATCATCTCATCATGATATCATCATCATCATCATCTCATCATGATATCATCATCATGATCATCTCATCATGATATCATCATCATCATCATCATCATCATCATCTCATCATGTTATCATCATCATCTCATCATGATATCATCAGCATCATCAACATCATCATCATCATCATCATCTTATCATGATATCATCATCATCATCATCATCATCATCTCATCATGATATCATCATCATCATCATCATCTCATCATTATATCATCATCATCATCTCATCATGATATCAGAATCATGATATCATCATCATCATCATCTCATCATGATATCATCATCATCATCATCATCTCATCATGATATCATCATCATCATCTCATCATGTTATCATCATCATCATCATCTCATCATGATATCATCATCATCTCATCATGATATCATCATCATCATCTCATCATCATCATCATCTCATCATGATATCATCATCATCATCATCTCATCATGATATCATCATCATCATCTCATAATCATGACATCATCATCATCATCATCATGATATCATCATCATCATTATCTCATCATGATATCATCATCATCATCTCATCATGATATCATCATCATCATCTCATCATAATATCAGCAACATCTCATCATGATATCATCATCATCTCATCATGATATCATCATCATCATCTCATCATGATATCATCATCATTATCTCATCATGTTATCATCATCATCATCATCATCATCATCTCATCATCATCATCATCATCATCATCATCATCATCATCATCATCATCATCATCTCATCATGATATCATCATCATGATATCATCATCATCATCATCTCATCATGATATCATCATCATCATCATCATCATCATCTCATCATGATATCATCATCTCATCATGACATCATCATCATGATATCATAATCATGACATCATCATCATCATCATCATCATCATCATCATCTCATCATGATATCATCATCATCTCATCATGATATCATCATCATCATCATCTCATCATGATATCATCTTCATGATATCATCATCATCTCATCACGATATCATCATCATCAGCTCATCATGATATCATCATCATCTCATCATATCATCAACATCATCTCATCATGATATCATCATCATGATATCATCATCATCATCTCATCATGATATCATCAGCATCTCATCATTATATCATAATCATCATCATCATCTCATCATGATATCATCATCATCATCTCATCATGATATATTCATCATCATCATCTCATCATGATATCATCATCATCATCATCTCATCATCATATCATCATCATCATCTCATCATGTTATCATCATCATCATCTCATCATGATATCATCATCATCATCATCATCTCATCATGATATCATCATCGTGATATCATCATCATCATCATCTCATCATGATATCATCGTCATCATCTCATCATGATATCATCATCATGATATCATAATCATGACATCATCATCATCATGATATCATCATCATCATCATCTCATCATGATATCATCATCATCATCTCATCATGATATCATCATCATGATCATCTCATCATGATATCATCATCATCATCATCATCATCATCTCATCATGTTATCATCATCATCTCATCATGATATCATCAGCATCATCAACATCATCATCATCATCATCATCTTATCATGATATCATCATCATCATCATCATCATCTCATCATGATATCATCATCATCATCATCATCTCATCATTATATCATCATCATCATCTCATCATGATATCAGAATCATGATATCATCATCATCATCATCTCATCATGATATCATCATCATCATCATCATCTCATCATGATATCATCATCATCATCTCATCATGTTATCATCATCATCATCATCTCATCATGATATCATCATCATCTCATCATGATATCATCATCATCATCTCATCATCATCATCATCTCATCATGATATCATCATCATCATCATCTCATCATGATATCATCATCATCATCTCATAATCATGACATCATCATCATCATCATCATGATATCATCATCATCATTATCTCATCATGATATCATCATCATCATCATCTCATCATGATATCATCATCATGATATCATAATCATGACATCATCATCATCATCATCATCATCTCATCATGATATCATCATCATGATATCATAATCATGACATCATCATCATCATCATCATCTCATCATGATATCATCATCATCTCATCATGATATCATCATCATCATCATCTCATCATGATATCATCATCATGATCATCTCATCATGATATCATCATCATCATCATCATCATCATCTCATCATGTTATCATCATCATCTCATCATGATATCATCAGCATCATCAACATCATCATCATCATCATCATCTTATCATGATATCATCATCATCATCATCATCATCTCATCATGATATCATCATCATCATCATCATCATCTCATCATTATATCATCATCATCATCTCATCATGATATCAGAATCATGATATCATCATCATCATCATCTCATCATGATATCATCATCATCATCATCATCTCATCATGATATCATCATCATCATCATCTCATCATGTTATCATCATCATCATCATCTCATCATGATATCATCATCATCTCATCATGATATCATCATCATCATCTCATCATCATCATCATCTCATCATGATATCATCATCATCATCATCTCATCATGATATCATCATCATCATCTCATAATCATGACATCATCATCATCATCATCATGATATCATCATCATCATTATCTCATCATGATATCATCATCATCATCTCATCATGATATCATCATCATCATCTCATCATAATATCAGCAACATCTCATCATGATATCATCATCATCTCATCATGATATCATCATCATCATCTCATCATGATATCATCATCATTATCTCATCATGTTATCATCATCATCATCATCATCATCTCATCATCATCATCATCATCATCATCATCATCATCATCATCATCATCATCATCTCATCATGATATCATCATCATGATATCATCATCATCATCATCTCATCATGATATCATCATCATCATCATCATCATCATCTCATCATGATATCATCATCTCATCATGATATCATCATCATGATATCATAATCATGACATCATCATCATCATCATCATCATCATCATCATCATCATCTCATCATGATATCATCATCATCTCATCATGATATCATCATCATCATCATCTCATCATGATATCATCTTCATGATATCATCATCATCTCATCACGATATCATCATCATCATCTCATCATGATATCATCATCATCATCTCATCATGTTATCATCATCATCATCATCTCATCATGATATCATCATCATCTCATCATGATATCATCATCATCATCTCATCATCATCATCATCTCATCATGATATCATCATCATCATCATCATCTCATCATGATATCATCATCATCATCTCATAATCATGACATCATCATCATCATCATCATGATATCATCATCATCATTATCTCATCATGATATCATCATCATCATCTCATCATGATATCATCATCATCATCTCATCATAATATCAGCAACATCTCATCATGATATCATCATCATCTCATCATGATATCATCATCATCATCTCATCATGATATCATCATCATTATCTCATCATGTTATCATCATCATCATCATCATCATCATCATCTCATCATCATCATCATCATCATCATCATCATCATCATCATCATCATCATCTCATCATGATATCATCATCATGATATCATCATCATCATCATCTCATCATGATATCATCATCATCATCATCATCATCATCTCATCATGATATCATCATCTCATCATGATATCATCATCATGATATCATAATCATGACATCATCATCATCATCATCATCATCATCATCATCTCATCATGATATCATCATCATCTCATCATGATATCATCATCATCATCATCTCATCATGATATCATCTTCATGATATCATCATCATCTCATCACGATATCATCATCATCAGCTCATCATGATATCATCATCATCTCATCATATCATCAACATCATCTCATCATGATATCATCATCATGATATCATCATCATCATCTCATCATGATATCATCAGCATCTCATCATTATATCATAATCATCATCATCATCTCATCATGATATCATCATCATCTCATCATGATATCATCATCATCTCATCATGATATCATCATCATGATATCATCATCATCATCATCATCATCATCTCATCATGATATCATCATCATCTCATCATGATATCATCAGCATCATCATCATCTCATCATGATATCATCATCATCTCATCATGATATCATCAGCATCATCATCATCATCATCTCATCATGATATCATCATCATCTCATCATGATATCATTAGCATTATCATCATCATCATCATCATATCATCATGATATCATCATCATGATATCATCATCATCATCATCTCATCATGATATCATCATCATCATCTCATCATGATATATTCATCATCATCATCTCATCATGATATCATCATCATCATCATCTCATCATCATATCATCATCATCATCTCATCATGTTATCATCATCATCATCTCATCATGATATCATCATCATCATCATCATCTCATCATGATATCATCATCGTGATATCATCATCATCATCATCTCATCATGATATCATCGTCATCATCTCATCATGATATCATCATCATGATATCATAATCATGACATCATCATCATCATGATATCATCATCATCATCATCTCATCATGATATCATCATCATCATCTCATCATGATATCATCATCATCATCAAAATCTCATCATAATATCATCATCATATCATTATGATATCATCATCATCTCATCATGATATCATCATCATCATCTCATCATGATATCATCATCATTATCTCATCATGATATCATCATCATCATCATCTCATCATGATATCATCATCATGATATCATCATCATCATCATCATCTCATCATGATATCATCATCATCATCTCATCATGATATCATCATCATGATATCATAATCATGACATCATCATCATCTCATCATTATCTCATCATGATATCATCATCATCATCATCATCATCATCATCTCATCATGATATCATCATCATGATATCATCATCATCATCATCTCATCATGATATCATCATCATCATCATCTCATCATGATATCATCATCATGATATCATAATCATGACATCATCATCATCATCATCTCATCATGATATCATCATCATGATATCATAATCATGACATCATCATCATCATCATCATCTCATCATGATATCATCATCATCTCATCATGATATCATCATCATCATCATCTCATCATGATATCATCATCATGATCATCTCATCATGATATCATCATCATCATCATCATCATCATCTCATCATGTTATCATCATCATCTCATCATGATATCATCAGCATCATCAACATCATCATCATCATCATCATCTTATCATGATATCATCATCATCATCATCATCATCTCATCATGATATCATCATCATCATCATCATCTCATCATTATATCATCATCATCATCTCATCATGATATCAGAATCATGATATCATCATCATCATCATCTCATCATGATATCATCATCATCATCATCATCTCATCATGATATCATCATCATCATCTCATCATGTTATCATCATCATCATCATCTCATCATGATATCATCATCATCTCATCATGATATCATCATCATCATCTCATCATCATCATCATCTCATCATGATATCATCATCATCATCATCTCATCATGATATCATCATCATCATCTCATAATCATGACATCATCATCATCATCATCATGATATCATCATCATCATTATCTCATCATGATATCATCATCATCATCTCATCATGATATCATCATCATCATCTCATCATAATATCAGCAACATCTCATCATGATATCATCATCATCTCATCATGATATCATCATCATCATCTCATCATGATATCATCATCATTATCTCATCATGTTATCATCATCATCATCATCATCATCATCATCTCATCATCATCATCATCATCATCATCATCATCATCATCATCATCATCATCATCTCATCATGATATCATCATCATGATATCATCATCATCATCATCTCATCATGATATCATCATCATCATCATCATCATCATCTCATCATGATATCATCATCTCATCATGATATCATCATCATGATATCATAATCATGACATCATCATCATCATCATCATCATCATCATCATCTCATCATGATATCATCATCATCTCATCATGATATCATCATCATCATCATCTCATCATGATATCATCTTCATGATATCATCATCATCTCATCACGATATCATCATCATCAGCTCATCATGATATCATCATCATCTCATCATATCATCAACATCATCTCATCATGATATCATCATCATGATATCATCATCATCATCTCATCATGATATCATCAGCATCTCATCATTATATCATAATCATCATCATCATCTCATCATGATATCATCATCATCTCATCATGATATCATCATCATCTCATCATGATATCATCATCATGATATCATCATCATCATCATCATCATCATCTCATCATGATATCATCATCATCTCATCATGATATCATCAGCATCATCATCATCTCATCATGATATCATCATCATCTCATCATGATATCATCAGCATCATCATCATCATCATCTCATCATGATATCATCATCATCTCATCATGATATCATTAGCATTATCATCATCATCATCATCATATCATCATGATATCATCATCATGATATCATCATCATCATCATCTCATCATGATATCATCATCATCATCTCATCATGATATATTCATCATCATCATCTCATCATGATATCATCATCATCATCATCTCATCATCATATCATCATCATCATCTCATCATGTTATCATCATCATCATCTCATCATGATATCATCATCATCATCATCATCTCATCATGATATCATCATCGTGATATCATCATCATCATCATCTCATCATGATATCATCGTCATCATCTCATCATGATATCATCATCATGATATCATAATCATGACATCATCATCATCATGATATCATCATCATCATCATCTCATCATGATATCATCATCATCATCTCATCATGATATCATCATCATCATCATCATCTCATCATGATATCATCATCATCATCTCATCATGATATCATCATCATTATCTCATCATGATATCATCATCATCATCTCATCATGATATCATCATCATTATCTCATCATGATATCATCATCATCATCATCATCTCATCATGATATCATCATCATGATATCATCATCATCATCATCATCTCATCATGATATCATCATCATCATCTCATCATGATATCATCATCATGATATCATAATCATGAC
This sequence comes from Pelodytes ibericus, assembly GCA_036172795.1. Lineage (NCBI taxonomy): Eukaryota > Metazoa > Chordata > Amphibia > Anura > Pelodytidae > Pelodytes > Pelodytes ibericus. Next base: position 4,735,829 of record JAYKOZ010000093.1, read on the forward strand.
ATCATCATCATCATCATCATCATCATCTCATCATTATCTCATCATGATATCATCATCATCATCATCATCATCATCATCTCATCATGATATCATCATCATGATATCATCATCATCATCATCTCATCATGATATCATCATCATCATCATCTCATCATGATATCATCATCATGATATCATAATCATGACATCATCATCATCATCATCATCATCTCATCATGATATCATCATCATGATATCATAATCATGACATCATCATCATCATCATCATCTCATCATGATATCATCATCATCTCATCATGATATCATCATCATCATCATCATCTCATCATGATATCATCATCATCATCATCATCATCATAATCATCTCATCATTATATCATCATCATCTCATCATGATATCATCATCATGATATCATCATCATCATCATCATCATCATCATCATCTCATCATGATATCATCATCATCATCTCATCATGATATCATCATCATCATCATCTCATCATAATATCATCATCATCATCTCATCATGATATCATCATCATCATCATCTCATCATGATATCATCATCATCATCTCATTATGATATCATCATCATCATCATCTCATCATGATATCATCATCATCATCTCATCATGTTATCATCATCATCATCATCATCATCTCATCATGATATCATCATCATCATCATCATCTCATCATGATATCATCATCATGATATCATCATCATGATATCATCATCATGATATCATCATCATGATATCATCATCATTATCATCATCATCTCATCATGATATCATCATCATCATCATCATCATCATCATCATCATCATCTCATCATGATATCATCATCATCTCATCATGATATCATCATCATCATCATCATCATCATCATCTCATCATGATATCATCATCATCATCATCATCATCTCATCATCTCATCATGATATCATCATCATCATCATCTCATCATGATATCATCATCATCATCTCATAATCATGACATCATCATCATCATGATATCATCATCATCATCATCTCATCATGATATCATCATCATCATCTCATCATGATATCATCATCATCATCATCTCATCATAATATCAGCAACATCTCATCATGATATCATCATCATCTCATCATGATATCATCATCATCTCATCATGATATCATCATCATCTCATCATGATATCATCATCATTATCTCATCATGTTATCATCATCATCATCATCATCATCATCATCATCATATCATCATCATCATCATCATCATCATCATCATCATCATCATCATCTCATCATGATATCATCACCATGATATCATCATCATCATCATCATCTCATCATGATATCATCATCATCATCATCTCATCATGATATCATCATCTCATCATGATATCATCATCATGATATCATAATCATGACATCATCATCATCATCATCATCATCATCATCTCATCATGATATCATCATCATCTCATCATGATATCATCATCATCATCATCTCATCATGATATCATCTTCATGATATCATCATCATCTCATCACGATATCATCATCATCAGCTCATCATGATATCATCATCATCTCATCATATCATCAACATCATCTCATCATGATATCATCATCATGATATCATCATCATCATCTCATCATGATATCATCAGCATCTCATCATTATATCATAATCATCATCATCATCTCATCATGATATCATCATCATCTCATCATGATATCATCAGCATCATCATCATCATCATCTCATCATGATATCATCATCATCTCATCATGAAATCATTAGCATTATCATCATCATCATCATCATCATATCATCATGATATCATCATCATCATCATCATCATCATCATCTCATCACGATATCATCATCATCAGCTCATCATGGTATCATCATCATCTCATCATATCATCAACATCATCTCATCATGATATCATCATCATCATCATCTCATCACGATATCATCATCATCATCATCTCATCATGATATCATCATCATCATCTCATCATGATATCATCATCATCTCATCATGATATCATCATCATCATCATCATCATCATCATCATCATATCATGATATCATCATCAGCATCATCATCTCATCACTATATCATCATCATCATATCATCATGATATCATCATCATGACATTATCATCATCATCATCATCATCATCATCATCATCTCATCATGATATCATCATCATCATGATATCATCATCATGATATCATCATCATCATCATCATCTCATCATGATATCATCATCATGATATCATCATCATCTCATCATGATATCATCATCATCATATCATCATGATATCATCATCATGACATTATCATCATCATCATCATCATCATCATCATCTCATCATGATATCATCATCATCATGATATCATCATCATCATGATATCATCATCATCACCATCATCATCATCTCATCATGATATCATCATCATGATATCATCATCATGATATCATAATCATGACATCATCATCATCATCATCATCATCATCTCATCATGATATCATCATCATCTCATCATGATATCATCATCATCATCATCTCATCATGATATCATCTTCATGATATCATCATCATCTCATCACGATATCATCATCATCAGCTCATCATGATATCATCATCATCTCATCATATCATCAACATCATCTCATCATGATATCATCATCATGATATCATCATCATCATCTCATCATGATATCATCAGCATCTCATCATTATATCATAATCATCATCATCATCTCATCATGATATCATCATCATCTCATCATGATATCATCAGCATCATCATCATCATCATCTCATCATGATATCATCATCATCTCATCATTATATCATTAGCATTATCATCATCATCATCATCATATCATCATGATATCATCATCATCATCATCATCATCTCATCACGATATCATCATCATCAGCTCATCATGGTATCATCATCATCTCATCATATCATCAACATCATCTCATCATGATATCATCATCATGATATCATCATCATCATCTCATCACGATATCATCATCATCATCATCTCATCATGATATCATCATCATCTCATCATGATATCATCATCATCATCATCATCATCATCATCATCATATCATGATATCATCATCAGCATCATCATCTCATCATGATATCATCATCATCATATCATCATGATATCATCATCATGACATTATCATCATCATCATCATCATCATCATCATCATCATCTCATCATGATATCATCATCATCATGATATCATCATCATGATATCATCATCATCTCATCATGATATCATCATCATGATATCATCATCATCATCATCTCATCATGATATCATCATCATCATATCATCATGATATCATCATCATGACATTATCATCATCATCATCATCATCATCATCTCATCATGATATCATCATCATCATTATATCATCATCATCATGATATCATCATCATCACCATCATCATCATCTCATCATGATATCATCATCATGATATCATCATCATCATCATCATCTCATCATGATATCATCATCATCATCTCATCATGATATATTCATCATCATCATCTCATCATGATATCATCATCATCATCATCATCTCATCATGATATCATCATCATGATATCATCATTATCATCATCTCATCATGATATCATCGTCATCATCTCATCATGATATCATCATCATGATATCATAATCATGACATCATCATCATGATATCATCATCATCTCATCATGATATCATCATCATCATCTCATCATGATATCATCATCATCATCAAAATCTCATCATAATATCATCATCATATCATCATGATATCATCATCATGATATCATCATCATCATCATCTCATCATGATATCATCATCATCTCATCATGATATCATCAGCATCATCATCATCTCATCATGATATCATCATCATCTCATCATGATATCATCAGCATCATTATCATCATCATCTCATCATGATATCATCATCATCATCTCATCATGATATCATCATCATTATCTCATCATGATATCATCATCATCATCATCATCATCATCTCATCATGATATCATCATCATGATATCATCATCATCATCATCACCATCATCTCATCATGATATCATCTTCATCATCTCATCATGATATCATCATCATGATATCATAATCATGACATCATCATCATCATCATCATCATCATCATCATCATCTCATCATGATATCATCATCATGATATCATAATCATGACATCATCATGATCATCATCTCATCATGATATCATCATCATCTCATCATGATATCATCGTCATCATCATCTCATCATGATATCATCTTCATGATATCATCATCATCTCATCACGATATCATCATCATCAGCTCATCATGATATCATCATCATCTCATCATATCATCAACATCATCTCATCATGATATCATCATCATGATATCATCATCATGATATCATCATCATCTCATCATGATATCATCATCATCTCATCATTATATCATCATCATCATCATCATCATCTCATCATGATATCATCATCATCTCATCATGATATCATCATCATGATATCATCATCATCATCATCTCATCATGATATCATCATCATCTCATCATGATATCATCAGCATCATCATCATCTCATCATGATATCATCATCATCTCATCATGATATCATCAGCATCATCATCATCATCATCTCATCATAATATCATCATCATCTCATCATGATATCATCAGCATCATCATCATCATGATATCATCATGATATCATCATCATCATCATCATCATCTCATCATGATATCATCATCATCATCTTCATCATCATCATCATCATCATCATCTCATCATAATATCATCATCATCTCATCATGATATCATCATCATCATCATCTCATCATGATATCATCATCATCATCATCATCATCTCATCATGATATCATCATCATCATCTCATCATGTTATCATCATCATCATCATCTCATCATGATATCATCATCATCATCATCATCATCATCTCATCATAACATCATCATGATATCATCATCATCATCATCATCATCATCTCATCATGATATCATCATCATACTATCATCATCATCTCATCATGATATCATCATCGTGATATCATAATCATCATCATCATCTCATCATGATCTCATCATCATGATATCATCATCATCATCTCATCATGATATCATCATCATCATCATCTCATCATGATATCATCATCATGATATCATAATCATGACATCATCATCATCATCATGATCATCATCATCATCTCATCATGATATCATCATCATCTCATCATGATATCATCATCATCATCATCATCATCATCATCATCATCATCATCATCATCATCATATCATTATATCATCATCAGCATCATCATCTCATCATGATATCATCATCATCATATCATCATGATATCATCATCATGACATTATCATCATCATCATCATCATCATCATCATCATCATCATCATCATCATCATCATCATCTCATCATGATATCATCATCATCATGATATCATCATCATGATATCATCATCATCATCTCATCATCATCATCTCATCATGATATCATCATCATCATCATCTCATCATGATATCATCATCATTATATCATCATGATATCATCATCATGACATTATCATCATCATCATCATCATCATCATCATCATCATCTCATCATGATATCATCATCATCATGATATCATCATCATCATGATATCATCATCATGATATCATCATCATCATCATCTCATCATGATATCATCATCATGATATCATCATCATCATCATCTCATCATGATATCATCATCATCATCTCATCATTATATATTCATCATCATCATCTCATCATGATATCATCATCATCATCATCTCATCATGATATCATCATCATCATCTCATCATGTTATCATCATCATCATCTCATCATGATATCATCATCATCATCATCATCATCTCATCATGATATCATCATCATGATATCATCATCATCATCATCTCATCATGATATCATCGTCATCATCTCATCATGATATCATCATCATGATATCATAATCATGACATCATCATCATCATCATGATATCATCATCATCATCCTCTCATCATGATATCATCATCATCATCTCATCATGATATCATCATCATCATCAAAATCTCATCATAATATCATCATCATATCATCATGATATCATCATCATCTCATCATGATATCATCATCATCATCTCATCATGATATCATCATCATTATCTCATAGTGATATCATCATCATCATCATCATCATCATCATCATCATCATCTCATCATGATATCATCATCATGATATCATCATCATCATCATCTCATCATGATATCATCATCATCATCTCATCATGATATCATCATCATGATATCATAATCATGACATCATCATCATCATCATCATCATCTCATCATGATATCATCATCATGATATCATAATCATGACATCATCATCATCATCTCATCATGATATCATCATCATCTCATCATGATATCATCGTCATCATCATCTCATCATGATATCATCTTCATGATATCATCATCATCTCATCACGATATCATCATCATCAGCTCATCATGATATCATCATCATCTCATCATATCATCAACATCATCTCATCATGATATCATCATCATGATATCATCATCATGATATCATCATCATCTCATCATGATATCATCATCATGATATCATCATCATCTCATCATGATATCATCTTCATCTCATCATTATATCATCATCTCATCATGATATCATCATCATCATTATCTCATCATGATATCATCATCATCATCATCTCATCATGATATCATCATCATCATCATCTCATCATGATATCATCATCATCATCTCATCATGTTATCATCATCATCATCATCTCATCATGATATCATCATCATCATCATCATCATCATCATCATCATCATCATCATCATCATCATCTCATCATAACATCATCATGATATCATCATCATCATCCTCTCATCATGATATCATCATCATCATCTCATCATGATATCATCATCATCATCAAAATCTCATCATAATATCATCATCATATCATCATGATATCATCATCATCTCATCATGATATCATCATCATCATCTCATCATGATATCATCATCATTATCTCATAGTGATATCATCATCATCATCATCATCATCATCATCATCTCATCATGATAACATCATCATGATATCATCATCATCATCATCTCATCATGATATCATCATCATCATCTCATCATGATATCATCATCATGATATCATAATCATGACATCATCATCATCATCATCATCATCTCATCATGATATCATCATCATGATATCATAATCATGACATCATCATCATCATCATCTCATCATGATATCATCATCATCTCATCATGATATCATCGTCATCATCATCTCATCATGATATCATCTTCATGATATCATCATCATCTCATCACGATATCATCATCATCAGCTCATCATGATATCATCATCATCTCATCATATCATCAACATCATCTCATCATGATATCATCATCATGATATCATCATCATGATATCATCATCATCTCATCATGATATCATCATCATGATATCATCATCATCTCATCATGATATCATCTTCATCTCATCATTATATCATCATCTCATCATGATATCATCATCATCATTATCTCATCATGATATCATCATCATCATCATCTCATCATGATATCATCATCATCATCATCTCATCATGATATCATCATCATCATCTCATCATGTTATCATCATCATCATCATCTCATCATGATATCATCATCATCATCATCATCATCATCATCATCATCATCATCAACATCTCATCATAACATCATCATGATATCATCATCATCTCATCATGATATCATCATCATACTATCATCATCATCTCATCATGATATCATCATCATGATATCATCATCATCATCATCATCATCTCATCATGATCTCATCATCATGATATCATCATCATCATCTCATCATGATATCATCATCATCATCATCTCATCATGATATCATCATCATGATATCATAATCATGACATCATCATCATCATCATCATCATCATGATCATCATCATCATCTCATCATGATATCATCATCATCTCATCATGATATCATCATCATCATCATCATGATCATCATCATCATCATCTCATCATGATATCATCATCATCTCATCATGATATCATCATCATCATCATCATCTCATCATGATATCAACATCATGATATCATCATCATCTCATCATGATATCATCATCATCATCATCTCATCATGATATCATCATCATGATATCATAATCATGACATCATCATCATCATCATCATCATCATGATCATCATCATCATCTCATCATGATATCATCATCATCTCATCATGATATCATCATCATCATCATCATGATCATCATCATCATCATCTCATCATCATCATCATCATCATCTCATCATGATATCATCATCATGATATCATCATCATCATCATCTCATCATGATATCATCATCATCATCTCATCATGATATCATCATCATGATATCATAATCATGACATCATCATCATCATCATCATCATCTCATCATGATATCATCATCATGATATCATAATCATGACATCATCATCATCATCATCTCATCATGATATCATCATCATCTCATCATGATATCATCGTCATCATCATCTCATCATGATATCATCTTCATGATATCATCATCATCTCATCACGATATCATCATCATCAGCTCATCATGATATCATCATCATCTCATCATATAATCAACATCATCTCATCATGATATCATCATCATGATATCATCATCATGATATCATCATCATCTCATCATGATATCATCATCATGATATCATCATCATCTCATCATGATATCATCTTCATCTCATCATTATATCATCATCTCATCATGATATCATCATCATCATTATCTCATCATGATATCATCATCATCATCATCTCATCATGATATCATCATCATCATCATCTCATCATGATATCATCATCATCATCTCATCATGTTATCATCATCATCATCATCTCATCATGATATCATCATCATCATCATCATCATCATCATCATCATCATCATCATCATCTCATCATAACATCATCATGATATCATCATCATCTCATCATGATATCATCATCATACTATCATCATCATCTCATCATGATATCATCATCATGATATCATCATCATCATCATCATCATCTCATCATGATCTCATCATCATGATATCATCATCATCATCTCATCATGATATCATCATCATCATCATCTCATCATGATATCATCATCATGATATCATAATCATGACATCATCATCATCATCATCATCATCATGATCATCATCATCATCTCATCATGATATCATCATCATCTCATCATGATATCATCATCATCATCATCATGATCATCATCATCATCATCTCATCATGATATCATCATCATCTCATCATGATATCATCATCATCATCATCATCTCATCATGATATCAACATCATGATATCATCATCATCTCATCACGATATCATCATCATCATCTCATCATGATATCATCATCATCATCATCTCATCATGATATCATCATCATCTCATCATGATATTATCATGATATCATCATTATATCATCATGATATCATCATGATATCATCATTATCATCTCATCATGATTTCATCATCATCATCATCATGATATCATCATCATCATCTCATCATGATATCATCATCATCATCATCTCATCATGATATCATCATCATCATCATCTCATCATGATATCATCATCATGACATTATCATCAGCATCATCATCTCATCATGATATCATCATGATATCATCATCATGATATCATCATCATCATCATCATCTCATCATGATATCATCATCATCATCATCTCATCATGATATCATCATCATGATATCATCATCATCATCATCATCATCATAGTCTCATCATAATATCATCATCATCTCATCATGATATCATCATCATCATCATATCATCATGATATCATCATCATCATCTCATCATGATATCATCATCATCATCTCATCATGTTATCATCATCATCATCATCATCATCATCTCATCATGATATCATCATCATCTCATCATGATATCATCATCATCATCATCATCATCTCATCATGATATCATCATCATCATATCATCATGTTATCATCATCATCATCATCTCATCATGATATCATCATCATCATCATCATCATCATCATCTCATCATGATATCATCATCATGATATCATCATCATCATCATCTCATCATATCATCATCATGATATCATCATTGTGATATCATCATCATTATCATCATCATTATCATCATCATCTCATCATGATATCATTATCATCATCATCATCATCATCATCATCATTATCATCATCATTATCATCATCATCTCATCATGATATCATCATCATCATCATCATCATCATCATCATCATCATCTTATCATGATATCATCATCATCTCATCATGATATCATCATCATCATCATTATCATCATCATCTCATCATGATATCATTATCATCATCATCATCATCATCATCATTATCATCATCATTATCATCATCATCATCTCATCATGATATCATCATCATCATCATCATCATCATCATCATCATCATCATTATCATCATCATTATCATCATCATCTCATCATGATATCATCATCATCATCATCTGATCATGATATCATCATCTCATCATGATATCATCATCATGATATCATCATCATCATCATCATCTCATCATGATATCATCATCATCTCATCATGATATCATCATCATGATATCACCATCATCATCATCATCATCATCTCATCATAATATCATCATCTCATCATGATATCATCATCTCATCATGATATCATCATCATCATCTCATCATGATATCATCATCATCATCTCATCATGATATCATCATCATCATCTCATCATGATATCATCATCATCATCTCATCATAATATCATCATCATCTCATCATGATATCATCATCATCATCTCATCATGATATCATCATCATCATCTCATCATGATATCATCATCATCATATCATCATGTTTATCATCATCATCATCATCATCATCATCATCATCATCATCTCATCATGATATCATCATCATCATCATCATCATCATCATCATCATCATCATCATCATCTCATCGAGATATCATCATCATGATATCATCATCATGATATCATCATCATGATATCATCATCATCATCTCATCATATCATCATCATGATATCATCATCATTATCATCATCATCTCATCATGATATCATCATCATCATCATCATCATCATCATCTCATCATGATATCATCATCATCTCATCATGATATCATCAGCATCATCATCATCATCATCATCATCATCATCTTATCATGATATCATCATCATCTCATCATGATATCATCATCATCATCATCATCATCATCATCATCATCATCTTATCATGATATCATCATCATCTCATCATGATATCATCATCATCATCATCATCTCATCATGATATCATCATCATCTCATCATGATATCATCATCATCATCATCTCATCATGATATCATCTTCATGATATCATCATCATCTCATCACGATATCATCATCATCAGCTCATCATGATATCATCATCATCTCATCATGTCATCAACATCATCTCATCATGATATCATCATCATGATATCATCATCATAATCTCATCATGATATCATCATCATCTCATCATTATATCATCATCATCATCATCATCATCATCATCTCATCATGATATCATCATCATCATCATCATCATCTCATCATGATATCATCATCATCTCATCATGATATCATCAGCATCATCATCATCTCATCATGATATCATCATCATCTCATCATAATATCATAATATCATCATCATCATCATCATCGTCATCATCATCTCATCATGATATCATCATCTCATCATGATATCATCAGCATCATCATCATCATCATATCATCATGATATCATCATCATCATCTCATCATGATATCATCATCATCATCATCATCAGCATCATCATCATCATCATTATCATCATCATCTCATCATCATCTCATCATCATCATCATCATCATCATCATCATCATCATCATCATCATCATCATCTTATCATGATATCATCATGATCTCATCATGATATCATCATCATCATCATCATCATCATCTCATCATGATATCATCATCATTATCTCATCATGTTATCATCATCATCATCATCATCATCATCATCATCATCATCATCATCATCATCTCATCATGATATCATCATCATCATAATCATCATCATCATCTCATCATGATATCATCATCATCATCTCATCATGATATCATCATCATCATCTCATCATGATATCATCATCATGATATCATCATCATCATAATCATCATCATCATCATCATCATCTCATCATGATATCATCATCATCATCTCATCATCATCATCATCATCATCATCATCATCTCATCATGACATCATCATCATCATCTCATCATATCATCATCATGATATCATCATCATGATATCATCATCATTATCATCATCATCTCATCATGATATCATCATGATATCATCATCATCATCATCATCATCATCTCATCATGATATCATCATCATCATCTCATCATATCATCATCATGATATCATCATCATGATATCATCATCATCATCATCACCTCATCATGATATCATCATCATCATCTCATCATATCATCATCATGATATCATCATCATGATATCATCATCATTATCATCATCATCTCATCATGATATCATCATGATATCATCATCATCATCATCATCATCATCATCATCTCATCATGATATCATCATCATCATCTCATCATATCATCATCATGATATCATCATCATGATATCATCATCATTATCATCATCATCTCATCATGATATCATCATCATCATCATCATCATCATCATCATCTCATCATGATATCATCATCATCTCATCATGATATCATCAGCATCATCATCATCATCATCTTATCATGATATCATCATCATCTCATCATGATATCATCATCATCATCATCATCATCATCATCATCTCATCATGATATCATCATCATCATCATCAGAATCATCATCATCATCTCATCATGATATCATCATCATGATATCATCATCATCATCATCATCATCATCTCATCATGATATCATCATCATCATCTCATCATGATATCATCATCATCATCATCATCATCATCAGAATCATCATCATCATCTCATCATGATATCATCATCATGATATCATCATCATCATCATCTCATCATGATATCATCATCATCATCTCATCATGATATCATCATCATCATCTCATCATGATATCATCATCATCATCTCATCATGATATCATCATCATCATTTCGTCATGTTATCATCATCATCATCATAATCTCATCATGATATCATCATCATCATCATCATCATCTCATCATGATATCATCATCATGATATCATCATCATGATATCATCATCATCATCTCATCATGTTATCATCATCATCATCATCATCATTATCATCATCATCTCATCATGATATCATCATCATCATCATCATCATCATCATCATCATCTCTTCATGATATCATCATCATCATCTCATCATGATATCATCATCATCATCTCATCATGATATCATCATCATCATCATCATCATCATCATCATCTTATCATGATATCATCATCATCATCTCATCATATCATCATCATGATATCATCATCATGATATCATCATCATTATCATCATCATCTCATCATGATATCATCATCATCATCATCATCATCATCATCTCATCATGATATCATCATCATCTCATCATGATATCATCAGCATCATCATCATCATCTTATCATGATATCATCATCATCTCATCATGATATCATCATCATCATCATCATCATCATCATCATCATCATCATCATCATCTCATCATGATATCATCATCATCATCATCAGAATCATCATCATCATCATCTCATCATGATATCATCATCATGATATCATCATCATCATCATCATCATCATCTCATCATGATATCATCATCATCATCTCATCATGATATCATCATCATCATCATCATCAGAATCATCATCATCATCTCATCATGATATCATCATCATGATATCATCATCATCATCATCTCATCATGATATCATCATCATCATCTCATCATGATATCATCATCATGATTTCATCATCATCATCATCATCTCATCATGATATCATCATCATCATCTCATCATGATATCATCATCATGATATCATCATCATCATCATCATCTCATCATAATATCATCATCATCATCATCTCATCATGATATCATCATCATCATCTCATCATGATATCATCATCATGATATCATCATCATCATCATCATCATCTCATCATAATATCATCATCATCTCATCATGATATCATCATCATCATCTCATCATGATATCATCATCATCATCATCATCATCTCATCATGATATCATCATCATTATCTCATCATGTTATCATCATCATCATCATCATCATCATCATCTCATCATGATATCATCATCATCATCATCATAATCATCATCATCATCTCATCATGATATCATCATCATGATATCATCATCATCATCATCTCATCATGATATCATCATCATCATCTCATCATGATATCATCATCATGATATCATCATCATCATCATCTCATCATGATATCATCATCATCATCTCATCATGATATCATCATCATCATCTCATCATGATATCATCATCATGATATCATCATCATCATCATCTCATCATGATATCATCATTATCATCTCATCATGATATCATCATCATCTCATCATGATATCATCATCATCATCATCTCATCATGATATCATCTTCATGATATCATCATCATCATCTCATCATGTCATCAACATCATCTCATCATGATATCATCATCATGATATCATCATCATCATCTCATCACGATATCATCATCATCAGCTCATCATGGTATCATCATCATCTCATCATATCATCAACATCATCTCATCATGATATCATCATCATGTTATCATCATCATCATCATCATCATCATCATCATCATCATCATCATCTCATCATGATATCATCATCATCATCTCATCATTATATCATCATTATCATCATCATCTCATCATGATATCATCAAGATATCATCATTATCATCTCATCATGATATCATCATCATCATCATCATCATCATCATCATCATCATCTCATCATGATATCATCATCATCATCATCATGATATCATCATCATCTCATCATGATATCATCATCATCTCATCACGATATCATCATCATCAGCTCATCATGGTATCATCATCATCATCATCTCATCATGGTATCATCATCATCATCATCTCATCATGATATCATCATCATCTCATCATGATATCATCAGCATCATCATCATCTCATCATGATATCATCATCATCTCATCATGATATCATCAGCATCATCATGATATCATCAGCATCATCATCATCTCATCATGATATCATCATCATCATCATCATCATAATCATCTCATCATTATATCATCATCATCTCATCATGATATCATCATCATGATATCATCATCATCATCATCATCTCATCATGATATCATCATCATCATCTCATCATGATATCATCATCATCATCATCTCATCATAATATCATCATCATCATCTCATCATGATATCATCATCATCATCATCTCATCATGATATCATCATCATCATCTCATTATGATATCATCATCATCATCTCATCATGATATCATCATCATCATCTCATCATGTTATCATCATCATCATCATCATCTCATCATGATATCATCATCATCATCATCATCATCATCATCTCATCATGATATCATCATCATGATATCATCATCATCATCTCATCATATCATCATCATTATCATCATCATGTCATCATGATATCATCATCATCATCATCATCATCATCATCATCTCATCATGATATCATCATCATCTCATCATGATATCATCATCATGATATCATCATCATCATCATCTCATCATGATATCATCATCATCATCTCATCATGATATATTCATCATCATCATCTCATCATGATATCATCATCATCATCATCTCATCATCATATCATCATCATCATCTCATCATGTTATCATCATCATCATCTCATCATGATATCATCATCATCATCATCATCTCATCATGATATCATCATCGTGATATCATCATCATCATCATCATCATCTCATCATGATATCATCGTCATCATCTCATCATGATATCATCATCATGATATCATAATCATGACATCATCATCATCATCATGATATCATCATCATCATCATCTCATCATGATATCATCATCATCATCTCATCATGATATCATCATCATCATCAAAATCTCATCATAATATCATCATCATATCATTATGATATCATCATCATCTCATCATGATATCATCATCATCATCTCATCATGATATCATCATCATTATCTCATCATGATATCATCATCATCATCATCATCATCATCATCATCTCATCATGATATCATCATCATCATAATCATCATCATCATCTCATCATGATATCATCATCATGATATCATCATCATCATCATCTCATCATGATATCATCATCATCATCTCATCATGATATCATCATCATGATATCATCATCATCATCATCTCATCATGATATCATCATCATCATCTCATCATGATATCATCATCATCATCTCATCATGATATCATCATCATGATATCATCATCATCATCATCTCATCATGATATCATCATTATCATCTCATCATGATATCATCATCATCTCATCATGATATCATCATCATCATCATCTCATCATGATATCATCTTCATGATATCATCATCATCATCTCATCATGTCATCAACATCATCTCATCATGATATCATCATCATGATATCATCATCATCATCTCATCACGATATCATCATCATCAGCTCATCATGGTATCATCATCATCTCATCATATCATCAACATCATCTCATCATGATATCATCATCATGTTATCATCATCATCATCATCATCATCATCATCATCATCATCATCATCATCATCATCTCATCATGATATCATCATCATCATCTCATCATTATATCATCATTATCATCATCATCTCATCATGATATCATCAAGATATCATCATTATCATCTCATCATGATATCATCATCATCATCATCATCATCATCATCATCATCATCTCATCATGATATCATCATCATCATCATCTCATCATGATATCATCATCATCTCATCATGATATCATCATCATCTCATCACGATATCATCATCATCAGCTCATCATGGTATCATCATCATCATCATCTCATCATGGTATCATCATCATCATCATCTCATCATGATATCATCATCATCTCATCATGATATCATCAGCATCATCATCATCTCATCATGATATCATCATCATCTCATCATGATATCATCAGCATCATCATGATATCATCAGCATCATCATCATCTCATCATGATATCATCATCATCATCATCATCATAATCATCTCATCATTATATCATCATCATCTCATCATGATATCATCATCATGATATCATCATCATCATCATCATCTCATCATGATATCATCATCATCATCTCATCATGATATCATCATCATCATCATCTCATCATAATATCATCATCATCATCTCATCATGATATCATCATCATCATCATCTCATCATGATATCATCATCTCATTATGATATCATCATCATCATCTCATCATGATATCATCATCATCATCTCATCATGTTATCATCATCATCATCATCATCTCATCATGATATCATCATCATCATCATCATCATCATCATCTCATCATGATATCATCATCATGATATCATCATCATCATCTCATCATATCATCATCATTATCATCATCATGTCATCATGATATCATCATCATCATCATCATCATCATCATCATCTCATCATGATATCATCATCATCTCATCATGATATCATCATCATGATATCATCATCATCATCATCTCATCATGATATCATCATCATCATCTCATCATGATATATTCATCATCATCATCTCATCATGATATCATCATCATCATCATCTCATCATCATATCATCATCATCATCTCATCATGTTATCATCATCATCATCTCATCATGATATCATCATCATCATCATCATCATCATCATCATCATCATCATCATCATCATCTTATCATGATATCATCATGATCTCATCATGATATCATCATCATCATCATCATCATCATCTCATCATGATATCATCATCATTATCTCATCATGTTATCATCATCATCATCATCATCATCATCATCATCATCATCATCATCATCATCATCATCTCATCATGATATCATCATCATCATAATCATCATCATCATCTCATCATGATATCATCATCATCATCTCATCATGATATCATCATCATCATCTCATCATGATATCATCATCATGATATCATCATCATCATAATCATCATCATCATCATCATCATCTCATCATGATATCATCATCATCATCTCATCATCATCATCATCATCATCATCATCATCTCATCATGATATCATCATCATCATCTCATCATATCATCATCATGATATCATCATCATGATATCATCATCATTATCATCATCATCTCATCATGATATCATCATGATATCATCATCATCATCATCATCATCATCATCTCATCATGATATCATCATCATCATCTCATCATATCATCATCATGATATCATCATCATGATATCATCATCATCATCATCACCTCATCATGATATCATCATCATCATCTCATCATATCATCATCATGATATCATCATCATGATATCATCATCATTATCATCATCATCTCATCATGATATCATCATGATATCATCATCATCATCATCATCATCATCATCATCATCTCATCATGATATCATCATCATCATCTCATCATATCATCATCATGATATCATCATCATGATATCATCATCATTATCATCATCATCTCATCATGATATCATCATCATCATCATCATCATCATCATCATCATCTCATCATGATATCATCATCATCTCATCATGATATCATCAGCATCATCATCATCATCATCTTATCATGATATCATCATCATCTCATCATGATATCATCATCATCATCATCATCATCATCATCATCATCATCTCATCATGATATCATCATCATCATCATCAGAATCATCATCATCATCTCATCATGATATCATCATCATGATATCATCATCATCATCATCATCATCATCTCATCATGATATCATCATCATCATCTCATCATGATATCATCATCATCATCATCATCATCATCAGAATCATCATCATCATCTCATCATGATATCATCATCATGATATCATCATCATCATCATCATCTCATCATGATATCATCATCATCATGATATCATCATCATCATCTCATCATGATATCATCATCATCATCTCATCATGATATCATCATCATCATTTCGTCATGTTATCATCATCATCATCATAATCTCATCATGATATCATCATCATCATCATCATCATCTCATCATGATATCATCATCATGATATCATCATCATGATATCATCATCATCATCTCATCATGTTATCATCATCATCATCATCATCATTATCATCATCATCTCATCATGATATCATCATCATCATCATCATCATCATCATCATCATCTCTTCATGATATCATCATCATCATCTCATCATGATATCATCATCATCATCTCATCATGATATCATCATCATCATCATCATCATCATCATCATCTTATCATGATATCATCATCATCATCTCATCATATCATCATCATGATATCATCATCATGATATCATCATCATTATCATCATCATCTCATCATGATATCATCATCATCATCATCATCATCATCATCTCATCATGATATCATCATCATCTCATCATGATATCATCAGCATCATCATCATCATCTTATCATGATATCATCATCATCTCATCATGATATCATCATCATCATCATCATCATCATCATCATCATCATCATCATCTCATCATGATATCATCATCATCATCATCAGAATCATCATCATCATCATCTCATCATGATATCATCATCATGATATCATCATCATCATCATCATCATCTCATCATGATATCATCATCATCATCTCATCATGATATCATCATCATCATCATCATCAGAATCATCATCATCATCTCATCATGATATCATCATCATGATATCATCATCATCATCATCTCATCATGATATCATCATCATCATCTCATCATGATATCATCATCATGATTTCATCATCATCATCATCATCTCATCATGATATCATCATCATCATCTCATCATGATATCATCATCATGATATCATCATCATCATCTCATCATAATATCATCATCATCATCATCTCATCATGATATCATCATCATCATCTCATCATGATATCATCATCATGATATCATCATCATCATCATCATCATCTCATCATAATATCATCATCATCTCATCATGATATCATCATCATCATCTCATCATGATATCATCATCATCATCATCATCATCTCATCATGATATCATCATCATTATCTCATCATGTTATCATCATCATCATCATCATCATCATCATCTCATCATGATATCATCATCATCATCATCATAATCATCATCATCATCTCATCATGATATCATCATCATGATATCATCATCATCATCATCTCATCATGATATCATCATCATCATCTCATCATGATATCATCATCATGATATCATCATCATCATCATCTCATCATGATATCATCATCATCATCTCATCATGATATCATCATCATCATCTCATCATGATATCATCATCATGATATCATCATCATCATCATCTCATCATGATATCATCATTATCATCTCATCATGATATCATCATCATCTCATCATGATATCATCATCATCATCATCTCATCATGATATCATCTTCATGATATCATCATCATCATCTCATCATGTCATCAACATCATCTCATCATGATATCATCATCATGATATCATCATCATCATCTCATCACGATATCATCATCATCAGCTCATCATGGTATCATCATCATCTCATCATATCATCAACATCATCTCATCATGATATCATCATCATGTTATCATCATCATCATCATCATCATCATCATCATCATCATCATCATCTCATCATGATATCATCATCATCATCTCATCATTATATCATCATTATCATCATCATCTCATCATGATATCATCAAGATATCATCATTATCATCTCATCATGATATCATCATCATCATCATCATCATCATCATCATCATCATCATCTCATCATGATATCATCATCATCATCATCATGATATCATCATCATCTCATCATGATATCATCATCATCTCATCACGATATCATCATCATCAGCTCATCATGGTATCATCATCATCATCATCTCATCATGGTATCATCATCATCATCATCTCATCATGATATCATCATCATCTCATCATGATATCATCAGCATCATCATCATCTCATCATGATATCATCATCATCTCATCATGATATCATCAGCATCATCATGATATCATCAGCATCATCATCATCTCATCATGATATCATCATCATCATCATCATCATAATCATCTCATCATTATATCATCATCATCTCATCATGATATCATCATCATGATATCATCATCATCATCATCATCTCATCATGATATCATCATCATCATCTCATCATGATATCATCATCATCATCATCTCATCATAATATCATCATCATCATCTCATCATGATATCATCATCATCATCATCTCATCATGATATCATCATCATCATCTCATTATGATATCATCATCATCATCTCATCATGATATCATCATCATCATCTCATCATGTTATCATCATCATCATCATCATCTCATCATGATATCATCATCATCATCATCATCATCATCATCTCATCATGATATCATCATCATGATATCATCATCATCATCTCATCATATCATCATCATTATCATCATCATGTCATCATGATATCATCATCATCATCATCATCATCATCATCATCTCATCATGATATCATCATCATCTCATCATGATATCATCATCATGATATCATCATCATCATCATCTCATCATGATATCATCATCATCATCTCATCATGATATATTCATCATCATCATCTCATCATGATATCATCATCATCATCATCTCATCATCATATCATCATCATCATCTCATCATGTTATCATCATCATCATCTCATCATGATATCATCATCATCATCATCATCTCATCATGATATCATCATCGTGATATCATCATCATCATCATCATCATCTCATCATGATATCATCGTCATCATCTCATCATGATATCATCATCATGATATCATAATCATGACATCATCATCATCATCATGATATCATCATCATCATCATCTCATCATGATATCATCATCATCATCTCATCATGATATCATCATCATCATCAAAATCTCATCATAATATCATCATCATATCATTATGATATCATCATCATCTCATCATGATATCATCATCATCATCTCATCATGATATCATCATCATTATCTCATCATGATATCATCATCATCATCATCATCATCATCATCATCTCATCATGATATCATCATCATCATAATCATCATCATCATCTCATCATGATATCATCATCATGATATCATCATCATCATCATCTCATCATGATATCATCATCATCATCTCATCATGATATCATCATCATGATATCATCATCATCATCATCTCATCATGATATCATCATCATCATCTCATCATGATATCATCATCATCATCTCATCATGATATCATCATCATGATATCATCATCATCATCATCTCATCATGATATCATCATTATCATCTCATCATGATATCATCATCATCTCATCATGATATCATCATCATCATCATCTCATCATGATATCATCTTCATGATATCATCATCATCATCTCATCATGTCATCAACATCATCTCATCATGATATCATCATCATGATATCATCATCATCATCTCATCACGATATCATCATCATCAGCTCATCATGGTATCATCATCATCTCATCATATCATCAACATCATCTCATCATGATATCATCATCATGTTATCATCATCATCATCATCATCATCATCATCATCATCATCATCATCATCATCATCATCATCATCTCATCATGATATCATCATCATCATCTCATCATTATATCATCATTATCATCATCATCTCATCATGATATCATCAAGATATCATCATTATCATCTCATCATGATATCATCATCATCATCATCATCATCATCATCATCATCATCTCATCATGATATCATCATCATCATCATCTCATCATGATATCATCATCATCTCATCATGATATCATCATCATCTCATCACGATATCATCATCATCAGCTCATCATGGTATCATCATCATCATCATCTCATCATGGTATCATCATCATCATCATCTCATCATGATATCATCATCATCTCATCATGATATCATCAGCATCATCATCATCTCATCATGATATCATCATCATCTCATCATGATATCATCAGCATCATCATGATATCATCAGCATCATCATCATCTCATCATGATATCATCATCATCATCATCATCATAATCATCTCATCATTATATCATCATCATCTCATCATGATATCATCATCATGATATCATCATCATCATCATCATCTCATCATGATATCATCATCATCATCTCATCATGATATCATCATCATCATCATCTCATCATAATATCATCATCATCATCTCATCATGATATCATCATCATCATCATCTCATCATGATATCATCATCTCATTATGATATCATCATCATCATCTCATCATGATATCATCATCATCATCTCATCATGTTATCATCATCATCATCATCATCTCATCATGATATCATCATCATCATCATCATCATCATCATCTCATCATGATATCATCATCATGATATCATCATCATCATCTCATCATATCATCATCATTATCATCATCATGTCATCATGATATCATCATCATCATCATCATCATCATCATCATCTCATCATGATATCATCATCATCTCATCATGATATCATCATCATGATATCATCATCATCATCATCTCATCATGATATCATCATCATCATCTCATCATGATATATTCATCATCATCATCTCATCATGATATCATCATCATCATCATCTCATCATCATATCATCATCATCATCTCATCATGTTATCATCATCATCATCTCATCATGATATCATCATCATCATCATCATCTCATCATGATATCATCATCGTGATATCATCATCATCATCATCATCATCTCATCATGATATCATCGTCATCATCTCATCATGATATCATCATCATGATATCATAATCATGACATCATCATCATCATCATGATATCATCATCATCATCATCTCATCATGATATCATCATCATCATCTCATCATGATATCATCATCATCATCAAAATCTCATCATAATATCATCATCATATCATTATGATATCATCATCATCTCATCATGATATCATCATCATCATCTCATCATGATATCATCATCATTATCTCATCATGATATCATCATCATCATCATCATCATCATCATCATCATCTCATCATGATATCATCATCATGATATCATCATCATCATCATCATCTCATCATGATATCATCATCATCATCTCATCATGATATCATCATCATGATATCATAATCATGACATCATCATCATCATCATCTCATCATTATCTCATCATGATATCATCATCATCATCATCATCATCATCATTATCATCATCATCTCATCATGATATCATCATCATCATCATCATCATCATCATCATCATCATCTTATCATGATATCATCATCATCTCATCATGATATCATCATCATCATCATCATCATCTCATCATGATATCATCATCATTATCTCATCATGATATCATCATCATTATCATCATCATTATCATCATCATCTCATCATGATATCATCATCATCATCATCATCATCATCATCATCATCATCATCATCATCATCATCATCATCATTATCATCATCATTATCATCATCATCTCATCATGATATCATCATCATCATCATCTGATCATGATATCATCATCTCATCATGATATCATCATCATGATATCATCATCATCATCATCATCTCATCATGATATCATCATCATCTCATCATGATATCATCATCATGATATCACCATCATCATCATCATCATCTCATCATAATATCATCATCTCATCATGATATCATCATCTCATCATGATATCATCATCATCATCTCATCATGATATCATCATCATCATCTCATCATGATATCATCATCATCATCTCATCATGATATCATCATCATCATCTCATCATAATATCATCATCATCTCATCATGATATCATCATCATCATCTCATCATGATATCATCATCATCATCTCATCATGATATCATCATCATCATATCATCATGTTTATCATCATCATCATCATCATCATCATCATCATCATCTCATCATGATATCATCATCATCATCATCATCATCATCATCATCATCATCATCATCATCATCTCATCGAGATATCATCATCATGATATCATCATCATGATATCATCATCATGATATCATCATCATCATCTCATCATATCATCATCATGATATCATCATCATTATCATCATCATCTCATCATGATATCATCATCATCATCATCATCATCATCATCTCATCATGATATCATCATCATCTCATCATGATATCATCAGCATCATCATCATCATCATCATCATCATCTTATCATGATATCATCATCATCTCATCATGATATCATCATCATCATCATCATCATCATCATCATCATCATCATCATCTTATCATGATATCATCATCATCTCATCATGATATCATCATCATCATCATCATCTCATCATGATATCATCATCATCTCATCATGATATCATCATCATCATCATCTCATCATGATATCATCTTCATGATATCATCATCATCTCATCACGATATCATCATCATCAGCTCATCATGATATCATCATCATCTCATCATGTCATCAACATCATCTCATCATGATATCATCATCATGATATCATCATCATAATCTCATCATGATATCATCATCATCTCATCATTATATCATCATCATCATCATCATCATCATCATCTCATCATGATATCATCATCATCATCATCATCATCTCATCATGATATCATCATCATCTCATCATGATATCATCAGCATCATCATCATCTCATCATGATATCATCATCATCTCATCATAATATCATAATATCATCATCATCATCATCATCGTCATCATCATCTCATCATGATATCATCATCTCATCATGATATCATCAGCATCATCATCATCATCATATCATCATGATATCATCATCATCATCTCATCATGATATCATCATCATCATCATCATCAGCATCATCATCATCATCATTATCATCATCATCTCATCATCATCTCATCATCATCATCATCATCATCATCATCATCATCATCATCATCATCATCATCTTATCATGATATCATCATCATCTCATCATGATATCATCATCATCATCATCATCATCATCTCATCATGATATCATCATCATTATCTCATCATGTTATCATCATCATCATCATCATCATCATCATCATCATCATCATCATCATCATCATCTCATCATGATATCATCATCATCATAATCATCATCATCATCTCATCATGATATCATCATCATCATCTCATCATGATATCATCATCATCATCTCATCATGATATCATCATCATGATATCATCATCATCATAATCATCATCATCATCATCTCATCATGATATCATCATCATCATCTCATCATCATCATCATCATCATCATCATCATCATCTCATCATGATATCATCATCATCATCTCATCATATCATCATCATGATATCATCATCATGATATCATCATCATGATATCATCATCATTATCATCATCATCTCATCATGATATCATCATGATATCATCATCATCATCATCATCATCATCTCATCATGATATCATCATCATCATCTCATCATATCATCATCATGATATCATCATCATGATATCATCATCATCATCATCACCTCATCATGATATCATCATCATCATCTCATCATATCATCATCATGATATCATCATCATGATATCATCATCATTATCATCATCATCTCATCATGATATCATCATGATATCATCATCATCATCATCATCATCATCATCATCATCATCATCATCTCATCATGATATCATCATCATCATCTCATCATATCATCATCATGATATCATCATCATCTCATCATATCATCATCATTATCATCATCATCTCATCATGATATCATCATCATCATCATCATCATCATCATCATCTCATCATGATATCATCATCATCATCATCATCATCATCATCATCATCTCATCATGATATCATCATCATCTCATCATGATATCATCAGCATCATCATCATCATCATCTTATCATGATATCATCATCATCTCATCATGATATCATCATCATCATTATCATCATCATCTCATCATGATATCATCATCATCATCATCATCATCATCATCATCATCATCTCATCATGATATCATCATCATCATCATCATCATCATCATCATCATCTCATCATGATATCATCATCATCTCATCATGATATCATCAGCATCATCATCATCATCATCTTATCATGATATCATCATCATCTCATCATGATATCATCATCATCATCATCATCATCATCATCATCATCTCATCATGATATCATCATCATCATCATCAGAATCATCATCATCATCTCATCATGATATCATCATCATGATATCATCATCATCATCATCATCATCATCTCATCATGATATCATCATCATCATCTCATCATGATATCATCATCATCATCATCATCATCATCATCAGAATCATCATCATCATCTCATCATGATATCATCATCATGATATCATCATCATCATCATCTCATCATGATATCATCATCATCATCTTATCATGATATCATCATCATCATCTCATCATGATATCATCATCATCATCTCATCATGATATCATCATCATCATTTCGTCATGTTATCATCATCATCATCATCATCTCATCATGATATCATCATCATCATCATCATCATCTCATCATGATATTATCATCATGATATCATCATCATGATATCATCATCATCATCTCATCATGTTATCATCATCATCATCATCATCATCATTATCATCATCATCTCATCATGATATCATCATCATCATCATCATCATCATCATCATCTCATCATGATATCATCATCATCATCTCATCATGATATCATCATCATCATCTCATCATGATATCATCATCATCATCATCATCATCATCATCTTATCATGATATCATCATCATCATCTCATCATATCATCATCATGATATCATCATCATGATATCATCATCATTATCATCATCATCTCATCATGATATCATCATCATCATCATCATCATCATCATCATCATCTCATCATGATATCATCATCATCTCATCATGATATCATCAGCATCATCATCATCATCTTATCATGATATCATCATCATCTCATCATGATATCATCATCATCATCATCATCATCATCATCATCATCATCATCATCTCATCATGATATCATCATCATCATCATCAGAATCATCATCATCATCATCTCATCATGATATCATCATCATGATATCATCATCATCATCATCATCATCATCTCATCATGATATCATCATCATCATCTCATCATGATATCATCATCATCATCATCATCAGAATCATCATCATCATCTCATCATGATATCATCATCATGATATCATCATCATCATCATCTCATCATGATATCATCATCATCATCTCATCATGATATCATCATCATGATTTCATCATCATCATCATCATCTCATCATGATATCATCATCATCATCTCATCATGATATCATCATCATGATATCATCATCATCATCATCATCTCATCATAATATCATCATCATCATCATCTCATCATGATATCATCATCATCATCTCATCATGATATCATCATCATGATATCATCATCATCATCATCATCATCTCATCATAATATCATCATCATCTCATCATGATATCATCATCATCATCTCATCATGATATCATCATCATCATCATCATCATCTCATCATGATATCATCATCATTATCTCATCATGTTATCATCATCATCATCATCATCATCATCTCATCATGATATCATCATCATCATCATCATAATCATCATCATCATCTCATCATGATATCATCATCATGATATCATCATCATCATCATCTCATCATGATATCATCATCATCATCTCATCATGATATCATCATCATGATATCATCATCAT
Source organism: Pelodytes ibericus (assembly GCA_036172795.1). Taxonomy (NCBI): domain Eukaryota; kingdom Metazoa; phylum Chordata; class Amphibia; order Anura; family Pelodytidae; genus Pelodytes; species Pelodytes ibericus. The sequence goes on from JAYKOZ010000093.1 coordinate 4,765,557, forward strand.
CATCATCTCATCATGATATCATCATCATCATCTCATCATGATATCATCATCATCATCTCATCATGATATCATCATCATGATATCATCATCATCATCATCTCATCATGATATCATCATTATCATCTCATCATGATATCATCATCATCTCATCATGATATCATCATCATCATCTCATCATGATATCATCTTCATGATATCATCATCATCATCTCATCATGTCATCAACATCATCTCATCATGATATCATCATCATGATATCATCATCATCATCTCATCACGATATCATCATCATCAGCTCATCATGGTATCATCATCATCTCATCATATCATCAACATCATCTCATCATGATATCATCATCATGTTATCATCATCATCATCATCATCATCATCATCATCATCATCATCATCATCTCATCATGATATCATCATCATCATCTCATCATTATATCATCATTATCATCATCATCTCATCATGATATCATCAAGATATCATCATTATCATCTCATCATGATATCATCATCATCATCATCATCATCATCATCTCATCATGATATCATCATCATCATCATCTCATCATGATATCATCATCATCTCATCATGATATCATCATCATCTCATCACGATATCATCATCATCAGCTCATCATGGTATCATCATCATCATCATCTCATCATGGTATCATCATCATCATCATCTCATCATGATATCATCATCATCTCATCATGATATCATCAGCATCATCATCATCTCATCATGATATCATCATCATCTCATCATGATATCATCAGCATCATCATGATATCATCAGCATCATCATCATCTCATCATGATATCATCATCATCATCATCATCATAATCATCTCATCATTATATCATCATCATCTCATCATGATATCATCATCATGATATCATCATCATCATCATCATCTCATCATGATATCATCATCATCATCTCATCATGATATCATCATCATCATCATCTCATCATAATATCATCATCATCATCTCATCATGTTATCATCATCATCATCATCATCATCTCATCATGATATCATCATCATCATCATCATCATCATCATCTCATCATGATATCATCATCATGATATCATCATCATCATCTCATCATATCATCATCATTATCATCATCATGTCATCATGATATCATCATCATCATCATCATCATCATCATCATCATCATCTCATCATGATATCATCATCATCTCATCATGATATCATCATCATGATATCATCATCATCATCATCTCATCATGATATCATCATCATCATCTCATCATGATATATTCATCATCATCATCTCATCATGATATCATCATCATCATCATCTCATCATCATATCATCATCATCATCTCATCATGTTATCATCATCATCATCTCATCATGATATCATCATCATCATCATCATCTCATCATGATATCATCATCGTGATATCATCATCATCATCATCATCTCATCATGATATCATCGTCATCATCTCATCATGATATCATCATCATGATATCATAATCATGACATCATCATCATCATCATGATATCATCATCATCATCATCTCATCATGATATCATCATCATCATCTCATCATGATATCATCATCATCATCAAAATCTCATCATAATATCATCATCATATCATTATGATATCATCATCATCTCATCATGATATCATCATCATCATCTCATCATGATATCATCATCATTATCTCATCATGATATCATCATCATCATCATCATCATCATCATCATCATCATCATCTCATCATGATATCATCATCATGATATCATCATCATCATCATCATCTCATCATGATATCATCATCATCATCTCATCATGATATCATCATCATGATATCATAATCATGACATCATCATCATCATCATCTCATCATTATCTCATCATGATATCATCATCATCATCATCATCATCATTATCATCATCATCTCATCATGATATCATCATCATGATATCATCATCATCATCATCTCATCATGATATCATCATCATCATCTCATCATGATATCATCATCATGATATCATAATCATGACATCATCATCATCATCATCATCATCATCATCTCGTCATGATATCATCATCATGATATCATAATCATGACATCATCATCATCATCATCATCTCATCATGATATCATCATCATCTCATCATGATATCATCATCATCATCATCTCATCATGATATCATCATCATCATCATCATCATCATCATCATCATCATCATCTCATCATGATATCATCATCATCATCTCATCATGATATCATCATCATCATCATCTCATCATAATATCATCATCATCATCTCATCATGATATCATCATCATCTCATCATGATATCATCATCATCATCTCATTATGATATCATCATCATCATCATCTCATCATGATATCATCATCATCATCTCATCATGTTATCATCATCATCATCATCATCATCATCATCTCATCATGATATCATCATCATCATCATCATCATCTCATCATGATATCATCATCATGATATCATCATCATGATATCATCATCATTATCATCATCATCTCATCATGATATCATCATCATCATCATCATCATCATCATCATCATCATCATCATCATCTCATCATGATATCATCATCATCTCATCATGATATCATCATCATCATCATCTCATCATGATATCATCATCATCATCATCATCATCTCATCATTATATCATCATCATCATCATCTCATCATGATATCAGAATCATGATATCATCATCATCATCATCTCATCATGATATCATCATCATCATCTCATCATGATATCATCATCATCATCTCATCATGTTATCATCATCATCATCATCTCATCATGATATCATCATCATCTCATCATGATATCATCATCATGATATCATCATCATCATCATCTCATCATGATATCATCATCATCATCTCATCATGATATCATCATCATGATATCATAATCATGACATCATCATCATCATCATCATGATATCATCATCATCATCTCATCATGATATCATCATCATCATCTCATCATGATATCATCATCATCATCATCATCATCTCATCATAATATCATCATCATCTCATCATGATATCATCATCATCTCATCATGATATCATCATCATCATCATCTCATCATGATATCATCATCATTATCTCATCATGTTATCATCATCATCATCATCATCTCATCATGATATCATCATCATCATCATCATCATCATCATCTCATCATGATATCATCATCATGATATCATCATCATGATATCATCATCATGATATCATCATCATCATCATCATCTCATCATGATATCATCATCATCATCATCATCATCATCATCATCTCATCATGTTATCATCATCATCATCATCATCATCTCATCATGTTATCATCATCATCATCATCATCATCTCATCATGATATCATCATCATCATCATCATCTCATCATGATATCATCATCGTGATATCATCATCATCATCATCATCTCATCATGATATCATCGTCATCATCTCATCATGATATCATCATCATGATATCATAATCATGACATCATCATCATCATCATGATATCATCATCATCATCATCTCATCATGATATCATCATCATCTCATCATGATATCATCATCATCATCAAAATCTCATCATAATATCATCATCATATCATTATGATATCATCATCATCTCATCATGATATCATCATCATCATCTCATCATGATATCATCATCATTATCTCATCATGATATCATCATCATCATCATCATCATCATCATCATCATCTCATCATGATATCATCATCATGATATCATCATCATCATCATCATCTCATCATGATATCATCATCATCATCTCATCATGATATCATCATCATGATATCATAATCATGACATCATCATCATCATCATCTCATCATTATCTCATCATGATATCATCATCATCATCATCATCATTATCATCATCATCTCATCATGATATCATCATCATGATATCATCATCATCATCATCTCATCATGATATCATCATCATCATCATCTCATCATGATATCATCATCATGATATCATAATCATGACATCATCATCATCATCATCATCATCATCTCATCATGATATCATCATCATGATATCATAATCATGACATCATCATCATCATCATCATCATCTCATCATGATATCATCATCATCTCATCATGATATCATCATCATCATCATCTCATCATGATATCATCATCATCATCATCATCATCATCATCATCTCATCATGATATCATCATCATCATCTCATCATGATATCATCATCATCTCATCATAATATCATCATCATCATCTCATCATGATATCATCATCATCATCATCTCATCATGATATCATCATCATCATCTCATTATGATATCATCATCATCATCATCTCATCATGATATCATCATCATCATCTCATCATGTTATCATCATCATCATCATCATCATCATCATCATCATCTCATCATGATATCATCATCATCATCATCATCTCATCATGATATCATCATCATCTCATCATGATATCATCATCATCATCATCTCATCATGATATCATCATCATCTCATCATGATATCATCATCATCATCATCTCATCATGATATCATCATCATCATCATCATCATCATCTCATCATTATATCATCATCATCATCATCTCATCATGATATCAGAATCATGATATCATCATCATCATCATCTCATCATGATATCATCATCATCATCTCATCATGATATCATCATCATCATCTCATCATGTTATCATCATCATCATCATCTCATCATGATATCATCATCATCTCATCATGATATCATCATCATCATCATCTCATCATGATATCATCATCATCATCTCATCATGATATCATCATCATGATATCATAATCATGACATCATCATCATCATCATCATGATATCATCATCATCATCTCATCATGATATCATCATCATCATCTCATCATGATATCATCATCATCATCATCATCATCTCATCATAATATCATCATCATCTCATCATGATATCATCATCATCTCATCATGATATCATCATCATCATCATCTCATCATGATAACATCATCATTATCTCATCATGTTATCATCATCATCATCATCATCTCATCATGATATCATCATCATCATCATCATCATCATCATCATCTCATCATGATATCATCATCATGATATCATCATCATGATATCATCATCATCATCATCATCTCATCATGATATCATCATTATCATCATCATCATCATCATCATCTCATCATGTTATCATCATCATCATCATCTCATCATGTTATCATCATCATCATCATCATCATCTCATCATGATATCATCATCATCATCATCATCTCATCATGTTATCATCATCATCATCATCATCTCATCATGATATCATCATCATCATCATCATCATCTCATCATGATATCATCATCATCATCTCATCATGTTATCATCATCATCATCATCTCATCATGATATCATCATCATCTCATCATGATATCATCATCATGATATCATCATCATCATCATCTCATCATGATATCATCATCATCATCTCATCATGATATCATCATCATGATATCATAATCATGACATCATCATCATCATCATCATGATATCATCATCATCATCTCATCATAATATCATCATCATCTCATCATGATATCATCATCATCATCATCATCATCATCTCATCATAATATCATCATCATCTCATCATGATATCATCATCATCTCATCATGATATCATCATCATCATCATCTCATCATGATATCATCATCATTATCTCATCATGTTATCATCATCATCATCATCATCTCATCATGATATCATCATCATCATCATCATCTCAATCTCATCATGATATCATCATCATGATATCATCATCATCATCATCATCATCTCATCATGATATCATCATCTCATCATGATATCATCATCATGATATCGTAATCATGGCATCATCATCATCATCATCATCATCTCATCATGATATCATCATCATCTCATCATGATATCATCATCATCATCATCTCATCATGGTATCATCTTCATGATATCATCATAATCTCATCACGATATCATCATCATCAGCTCATCATGATTTCATCATCATCTCATCATATCATCAACATCATCTCATCATGATATCATCATCATGATATCATCATCATCATCATCTCATCATGATATCATCATCATCTCATCATTATATCATAATCATCATCATCTCATCATGATATCATCATCATTTCATCATGATATCATCATCATGATATCATCATCATGATATCATCATCATCATCATCATCATCTCATCATGATATCATCATCATCTCATCATGATATCATCAGCATCATCATCATCTCATCATCATCTCATCATGATATCATCAGCATCATCATCATCATCATCATCTCATCATGATATCATCATCATCTCATCATATCATCAGCATCATCATCATCATCATCATATCATCATGATATCATCATCATCATCATCATCATCATCATCATCATCTCATCACGATATCATCATCATCAGCTCATCATGGTATCATCATCATCTCATCATATCATCAACATCATCTAATCATGATATCATCATCATGATATCATCATCATCATCATCTCATCACGATATCATCATCATCATCATCTCATCATGATATCATCATCATCATCATCTCATCATGATATCATCATCATCTCATCATGATATCATCATCATCATCATCATCATCATCATCATATCACGATATCATCATCATCATCATCTTATCATGATATCATCATCATCATCATCTCATCATGATATCATCATCATGACATTATCATCATCATCATCATCATCTCATCATGATATCATCATCATCATGATATCATCATCATGATATCATCATCATCATCATCATCTCATCATGATATCATCATCATGATATCATCATCATCATCATCATCATCTCATCATGATATCATCATCATCATCTCATCATGATATATTAATCATCATCATCTCATCATGATATCATCATCATCATCATCTCATCATGATATCATCATCATCATCTCATCATGTTATCATCATCATCTCATCATGATATCATCATCATCATCATCTCATCATGATATCATCTTCATGATATCATCATCATCTCATCACGATATCATCATCATCAGCTCATCATGATATCATCATCATCTCATCATATCATCAACATCATCTCTTCATGATATCATCATCATGATATCATCATCATCATCTCATCATGATATCATCAGCATCTCATCATTATATCATAATCATCATCATCTCATCATGATATCATCATCATCTCATCATGATATCATCAGCATCATCATCATCATCATCTCATCATGATATCATCATCATCTCATCATGATATCATTAGCATTATCATCATCATCATCATCATATCATCATGATATCATCATCATCATCATCATCATCTCATCACGATATCATGATCATCAGCTCATCATGGTATCATCATCATCTCATCATATCATCAACATCATCTCATCATGATATCATCATCATGATATCATCATCATCATCTCATCACGATATCATCATCATCATCATCTCATCATGATATCATCATCATCATCTCATCATGATATCATCATCATCTCATCATGATATCATCATCATCATCATCATCATCATCATCATCATATCATGATATCATCATCAGCATCATCATCTCATCATGATATCATCATCATCATATCATCATGATATCATCATCATGACATTATCATCATCATCATCATCATCATCATCATCATCATCATCTCATCATATCATCATCATGATATCATCATCATGATATCATCATCATCATCACCTCATCATGATATCATCATCATCATCTCATCATATCATCATCATGATATCATCATCATGATATCATCATCATTATCATCATCATCTCATCATGATATCATCATGATATCATCATCATCATCATCATCATCATCATCATCATCATCTCATCATGATATCATCATCATCATCTCATCATATCATCATCATGATATCATCATCATGATATCATCATCATTATCATCATCATCTCATCATGATATCATCATCATCATCATCATCATCATCATCATCATCTCATCATGATATCATCATCATCTCATCATGATATCATCAGCATCATCATCATCATCTTATCATGATATCATCATCATCTCATCATGATATCATCATCATCATCATCATCATCATCATCATCATCTCATCATGATATCATCATCATCATCTCATCATGATATCATCATCATGATATCATCATCATGATTTCATCATCATCATCATCATCATCTCATCATGATATCATCATCATCATCTCATCATGATATCATCATCATGATATCATCATCATCATCATGATATCATCATCATCATCATCTCATCATAATATCATCATCATCTCATCATGATATCATCATCATCATCTCATCATGATATCATCATCATCATCTCATCATGATATCATCATCATCATTTCGTCATGTTATCATCATCATCATCATCATCTCATCATGATATCATCATCATCATCATCATCATCTCATCATGATATCATCATCATGATATCATCATCATGATATCATCATCATCATCTCATCATGTTATCATCATCATCATCATCATCATCATCATCATCATCATCATCTCATCATGATATCATCATCATCATCTCATCATGATATCATCATCATCATCTCATCATGATATCATCATCATCATCATCATCATCATCATCTTATCATGATATCATCATCATCATCTCATCATATCATCATCATGATATCATCATCATGATATCATCATCATTATCATCATCATCTCATCATGATATCATCATCATCATCATCATCATCATCATCATCTCATCATGATATCATCATCATCTCATCATGATATCATCAGCATCATCATCATCATCTTATCATGATATCATCATCATCTCATCATGATATCATCATCATCATCATCATCATCATCATCATCATCATCATCATCATCATCTCATCATGATATCATCATCATCATCATCAGAATCATCATCATCATCATCTCATCATGATATCATCATCATGATATCATCATCATCATCATCATCATCTCATCATGATATCATCATCATCATCTCATCATGATATCATCATCATCATCATCATCAGAATCATCATCATCATCTCATCATGATATCATCATCATGAAATCATCATCATCATCATCTCATCATGATATCATCATCATCATCTCATCATGATATCATCATCATGATTTCATCATCATCATCATCATCTCATCATGATATCATCATCATCATCTCATCATGATATCATCATCATGATATCATCATCATCATCATCATCTCATCATAATATCATCATCATCATCATCTCATCATGATATCATCATCATCATCTCATCATGATATCATCATCATGATATCATCATCATCATCATCATCATCTCATCATAATATCATCATCATCTCATCATGATATCATCATCATCATCATCTCATCATGATATCATCATCATCATCATCATCATCTCATCATGATATCATCATCATTATCTTATCATGTTATCATCATCATCATCATCATCATCATCTCATCATGATATCATCATCATCATCATCATAATCATCATCATAATATCATCATCATCTCATCATGATATCATCATCATCATCATCTCATCATGATATCATCATCATCATCATCATCATCTCATCATGATATCATCATCATTATCTCATCATGTTATCATCATCATCATCATCATCATCATCTCATCATGATATCATCATCATCATCATCATAATCATCATCATCATCTCATCATAATATCATCATCATGATATCATCATCATCATCATCTCATCATGATATCATCATCATCATCTCATCATGATATCATCATCATGATATCATCATCATCATCATCTCATCATGATATCATCATCATCATCTCATCATGATATCATCATCATCATCTCATCATGATATCATCATCATGATATCATCATCATCATCATCTCATCATGATATCATCATTATCATCTCATCATGATATCATCATCATCTCATCATGATATCATCATCATCATCATCTCATCATGATATCATCTTCATGATATCATCATCATCATCTCATCATGTCATCAACATCATCTCATCATGATATCATCATCATGATATCATCATCATCATCTCATCACGATATCATCATCATCAGCTCATCATGGTATCATCATCATCTCATCATATCATCAACATCATCTCATCATGATATCATCATCATGTTATCATCATCATCATCATCATCATCATCATCATCATCATCTCATCATGATATCATCATCATCATCTCATCATTATATCATCATTATCATCATCATCTCATCATGATATCATCAAGATATCATCATTATCATCTCATCATGATATCATCATCATCATCATCATCACCATCATCTCATCATGATATCATCATCATCATCATCATCATCATCATCTCATCATGATATCATTATCATCATCATCACATCATGATATCATCATCATCATCATCTCATCATGATATCATCATCATCTCATCATGATATCATCATCATCTCATCACGATATCATCATCATCAGCTCATCATGGTATCATCATCATCTCATCATGATATCATCATCATCTCATCATGATATCATCAGCATCATCATCATCTCATCATGATATCATCATCATCTCATCATGATATCATCAGCATCATCATGATATCATCAGCATCATCATCATCTCATCATGATATCATCATCATCATCATCATCATCATAATCATCTCATCATTATATCATCATCATCTCATCATGATATCATCATCATGATATCATCATCATCATCATCATCTCATCATGATATCATCATCATCATCTCATCATGATATCATCATCATCATCATCTCATCATAATATCATCATCATCATCTCATCATGATATCATCATCATCATCATCTCATCATGATATCATCATCATCATCTCATTATGATATCATCATCATCATCTCATCATGATATCATCATCATCATCTCATCATGTTATCATCATCATCATCATCATCTCATCATGATATCATCATCATCATCATCATCATCATCATCTCATCATGATATCATCATCATGATATCATCATCATCATCTCATCATATCATCATCATGATATCATCATCATGATATCATCATCATGATATCATCATCATTATCATCATCATGTCATCATGATATCATCATCATCATCATCATCATCATCATCATCATCTCATCATGATATCATCATCATCTCATCATGATATCATCATCATGATATCATCATCATCATCATCTCATCATGATATCATCATCATCATCTCATCATGATATATTCATCATCATCATCTCATCATGATATCATCATCATCATCATCTCATCATCATATCATCATCATCATCTCATCATGTTATCATCATCATCATCTCATCATGATATCATCATCATCATCATCATCTCATCATGATATCATCATCGTGATATCATCATCATCATCATCATCTCATCATGATATCATCGTCATCATCTCATCATGATATCATCATCATGATATCATAATCATGACATCATCATCATCATCATCATGATATCATCATCATCATCATCTCATCATGATATCATCATCATCATCTCATCATGATATCATCATCATCATCAAAATCTCATCATAATATCATCATCATATCATTATGATATCATCATCATCTCATCATGATATCATCATCATCATCTCATCATGATATCATCATCATTATCTCATCATGATATCATCATCATCATCATCATCATCATCATCTCATCATGATATCATCATCATGATATCATCATCATCATCATCATCTCATCATGATATCATCATCATCATCATCTCATCATGATATCATCATCATGATATCATAATCATGACATCATCAACATCATCATCTCATCATTATCTCATCATGATATCATCATCATCATCATCATCATTATCATCATCATCTCATCATGATATCATCATCATGATATCATCATCATCATCATCTCATCATGATATCATCATCATCATCTCATCATGATATCATCATCATGATATCATAATCATGACATCATCATCATCATCATCATCTCATCATGATATCATCATCATGATATCATAATCATGACATCATCATCATCATCATCATCATCTCATCATGATATCATCATCATCTCATCATGATATCATCATCATCATCATCTCATCATGATATCATCATCATCATCATCATCATCATCATCATCATCATCATCTCATCATGATATCATCATCATCATCTCATCATGATATCATCATCATCATCATCTCATCATAATATCATCATCATCATCTCATCATGATATCATCATCATCATCATCTCATCATGATATCATCATCATCATCTCATTATGATATCATCATCATCATCATCTCATCATGATATCATCATCATCATCTCATCATGTTATCATCATCATCATCATCATCATCATCTCATCATGATATCATCATCATCATCATCATCATCATCATCTCATCATGATATCATCATCATGATATCATCATCATGATATCATCATCATTATCATCATCATCTCATCATGATATCATCATCATCATCATCATCATCATCATCATCATCTCATCATGATATCATCATCATCTCATCATGATATCATCATCATCATCATCTCATCATGATATCATCATCATCATCATCATCATCTCATCATTATATCATCATCATCATCATCATCTCATCATGATATCAGAATCATGATATCATCATCATCATCATCTCATCATGATATCATCATCATCATCTCATCATGATATCATCATCATCATCTCATCATGTTATCATCATCATCATCATCTCATCATGATATCATCATCATCATCTCATCATGTTATCATCATCATCATCATCTCATCATGATATCATCATCATCTCATCATGATATCATCATCATGATATCATCATCATCATCATCATCATCTCATCATGATATCATCATCATGACATCATCATCATCATCATCATCATCTCATCATGATATCATCATCATCTCATCATGATATCATCATCATCATCATCTCATCATGATATCATCATCATCATCATCATCATCTCATCATGATATCATCATCATCATCTCATTATGATATCATCATCATCATCATCTCATCATGATATCATCATCATCATCTCATCATGTTATCATCATCATCATCATCATCATCATCTCATCATGATATCATCATCATCATCATCTCATCATAATATCATCATCATCATCTCATCATGATATCATCATCATCATCATCTCATCATGATATCATCATCATCATCTCATTATGATATCATCATCATCATCATCTCATCATGATATCATCATCATCATCTCATCATGTTATCATCATCATCATCATCATCATCATCTCATCATGATATCATCATCATCATCATCATCATCTCATCATGATATCATCATCATGATATCATCATCATTATCATCATCATCTCATCATGATATCATCATCATCATCATCATCATCATCATCATCTCATCATGATATCATCATCATCTCATCATGATATCATCATCATCATCATCATCATCTCATCATGATATCATCATCATCATCATCTCATCATTATATCATCATAATCATCATCTCATCATGATATCAGAAGCATGATATCATCATCATCATCATCTCATCATGATATCATCATCATCATCATCATCATCTCATCATGATATCATCATCATCATCTCATCATGTTATCATCATCATCATCATCTCATCATGATATCATCATCATCTCATCATGATATCATCATCATGATATCATCATCATCATCATCTCATCATGATATCATCATCATCATCTCATCATGATATCATCATCATCATCTCATCATAATATCATCATCATCTCATCATGATATCATCATCATCTCATCATGATATCATCATCATCATCATCTCATCATGATATCATCATCATTATCTCATCATGTTATCATCATCATCATCATCATCTCATCATGATATCATCATCATCATCATCATCATCATCATCATCATCATCATCATCTCATCATGATATCATCATCATGATATCATCATCATCATCATCATCTCATCATGATATCATCATCATCATCATCATCATCATCATCATCTCATCATGTTATCATCATCATCATCATCATCATCATCTCATCATGTTATCATCATCATCATCATCATCATCTCATCATGATATCATCATCATCATCATCATCATCTCATCATGATATCATCATCATGATATCATCATCATGATATCATCATCATTATCATCATCATCTCATCATGATATCATCATCATCATCATCATCATCATCATCATCATCTCATCATGATATCATCATCATCTCATCATGATATCATCATCATCATCATCATCATCTCATCATGATATCATCATCATCATCATCATCATCTCATCATTATATCATCATCATCATCATCATCATCTCATCATGATATCAGAATCATGATATCATCATCATCATCATCTCATCATGATATCATCATCATCATCATCTCATCATGATATCATCATCATCATCTCATCATGTTATCATCATCATCATCATCATCTCATCATGATATCATCATCATCTCATCATGATATCATCATCATGATATCATCATCATCATCTCATCATGATATCATCATCATCATCTCATCATGATATCATCATCATGATATCATAATCATGACATCATCATCATCATCATCATGATATCATCATCATCATCTCATCATGATATCATCATCATCATCTCATCATGATATCATCATCATCATCATCATCATCTCATCATAATATCATCATCATCTCATCATGATATCATCATCATCATCATCATGATATCATCATCATCATCATCTCATCATGATATCATCATCATTATCTCATCATGTTATCATCATCATCATCATCATCATCTCATCATGATATCATCATCATCATCATCATCATCATCATCATCATCTCATCATGATATCATCATCATGATATCATCATCATCATCATCATCTCATCATGATATCATCATCTCATCATGATATCATCATCATGATATCGTAATCATGACATCATCATCATCATCATCATCATCATCATCTCATCATGATATCATCATCATCTCATCATGATATCATCATCATCATCATCTCATCATGATATCATCTTCATGATATCATCATCATCTCATCACGATATCATCATCATCAGCTCATCATGATTTCATCATCATCTCATCATATCATCAACATCATCTCATCATGATATCATCATCATGATATCATCATCATCATCATCTCATCATGATATCATCATCATCTCATCATTATATCATAATCATCATCATCTCATCATGATATCATCATCATTTCATCATGATATCATCATCATGATATCATCATCATCATCATCATCATCTCATCATGATATCATCATCATCTCATCATGATATCATCAGCATCATCATCATCTCATCATCATCTCATCATGATATCATCAGCATCATCATCATCATCATCATCATCTCATCATGATATCATCATCATCTCAACATATCATCAGCATCATTATCATCATCATCATATCATCATGATATCATCATCATCATCATCATCATCATCATCATCTCATCACGATATCATCATCATCAGCTCATCATGGTATCATCATCATTATCTCATCATGATATCATCATCATCATCATCATCATCATCATCTCATCATGATATCATCATGATGATATCATCATCATCATCATCATCTCATCATGATATCATCATCATCATCATCTCATCATGATATCATCATCATGATATCATAATCATGACATCATCAACATCATCATCTCATCATTATCTCATCATGATATCATCATCATCATCATCATCATTATCATCATCATCTCATCATGATATCATCATCATGATATCATCATCATCATCATCTCATCATGATATCATCATCATCATCTCATCATGATATCATCATCATGATATCATAATCATGACATCATCATCATCATCATCATCATCATCTCATCATGATATCATCATCATGATATCATAATCATGACATCATCATCATCATCATCATCATCTCATCATGATATCATCATCATCTCATCATGATATCATCATCATCATCATCTCATCATGATATCATCATCATCATCATCATCATCATCATCATCATCATCTCATCATGATATCATCATCATCATCTCATCATGATATCATCATCATCATCATCTCATCATAATATCATCATCATCATCTCATCATGATATCATCATCATCATCATCTCATCATGATATCATCATCATCATCTCATTATGATATCATCATCATCATCATCTCATCATGATATCATCATCATCATCTCATCATGTTATCATCATCATCATCATCATCATCATCTCATCATGATATCATCATCATCATCATCATCATCATCATCTCATCATGATATCATCATCATGATATCATCATCATGATATCATCATCATTATCATCATCATCTCATCATGATATCATCATCATCATCATCATCATCATCATCATCATCTCATCATGATATCATCATCATCTCATCATGATATCATCATCATCATCATCTCATCATGATATCATCATCATCATCATCATCATCTCATCATTATATCATCATCATCATCATCATCTCATCATGATATCAGAATCATGATATCATCATCATCATCATCTCATCATGATATCATCATCATCATCTCATCATGATATCATCATCATCATCTCATCATGTTATCATCATCATCATCATCTCATCATGATATCATCATCATCTCATCATGATATCATCATCATCATCATCATCATCTCATCATGATATCATCATCATCATCTCATCATGTTATCATCATCATCATCATCTCATCATGATATCATCATCATCTCATCATGATATCATCATCATGATATCATCATCATCATCATCTCATCATGATATCATCATCATCATCTCATCATGATATCATCATCATCATCTCATCATAATATCATCATCATCTCATCATGATATCATCATCATCTCATCATGATATCATCATCATCATCATCTCATCATGATATCATCATCATTATCTCATCATGTTATCATCATCATCATCATCATCTCATCATGATATCATCATCATCATCATCATCATCATCATCATCATCATCATCATCTCATCATGATATCATCATCATGATATCATCATCATCATCATCATCTCATCATGATATCATCATCATCATCATCATCATCATCATCATCTCATCATGTTATCATCATCATCATCATCATCATCATCTCATCATGTTATCATCATCATCATCATCATCATCTCATCATGATATCATCATCATCATCATCATCATCTCATCATGATATCATCATCATGATATCATCATCATGATATCATCATCATTATCATCATCATCTCATCATGATATCATCATCATCATCATCATCATCATCATCATCATCATCATCTCATCATGATATCATCATCATCTCATCATGATATCATCATCATCATCATCATCATCTCATCATGATATCATCATCATCATCATCATCATCTCATCATTATATCATCATCATCATCATCATCTCATCATGATATCAGAATCATGATATCATCATCATCATCATCTCATCATGATATCATCATCATCATCATCTCATCATGATATCATCATCATCATCTCATCATGTTATCATCATCATCATCATCATCTCATCATGATATCATCATCATCTCATCATGATATCATCATCATGATATCATCATCATCATCTCATCATGATATCATCATCATCATCTCATCATGATATCATCATCATGATATCATAATCATGACATCATCATCATCATCATCATGATATCATCATCATCATCTCATCATGATATCATCATCATCATCTCATCATGATATCATCATCATCATCATCATCATCTCATCATAATATCATCATCATCTCATCATGATATCATCATCATCATCATCATGATATCATCATCATCATCATCTCATCATGATATCATCATCATTATCTCATCATGTTATCATCATCATCATCATCATCATCTCATCATGATATCATCATCATCATCATCATCATCATCATCATCATCATCATCATCATCTCATCATGATATCATCATCATGATATCATCATCATCATCATCATCTCATCATGATATCATCATCTCATCATGATATCATCATCATGATATCGTAATCATGACATCATCATCATCATCATCATCATCATCATCTCATCATGATATCATCATCATCTCATCATGATATCATCATCATCATCATCTCATCATGATATCATCTTCATGATATCATCATCATCTCATCACGATATCATCATCATCAGCTCATCATGATTTCATCATCATCTCATCATATCATCAACATCATCTCATCATGATATCATCATCATGATATCATCATCATCATCATCTCATCATGATATCATCATCATCTCATCATTATATCATAATCATCATCATCTCATCATGATATCATCATCATTTCATCATGATATCATCATCATGATATCATCATCATCATCATCATCATCTCATCATGATATCATCATCATCTCATCATGATATCATCAGCATCATCATCATCTCATCATCATCTCATCATGATATCATCAGCATCATCATCATCATCATCATCATCTCATCATGATATCATCATCATCTCAACATATCATCAGCATCATTATCATCATCATCATATCATCATGATATCATCATCATCATCATCATCATCATCATCTCATCACGATATCATCATCATCAGCTCATCATGGTATCATCATCATTATCTCATCATGATATCATCATCATCATCATCATCATCATCATCTCATCATGATATCATCATCATGATATCATCATCATCATCATCATCTCATCATGATATCATCATCATCATCATCTCATCATGATATCATCATCATGATATCATAATCATGACATCATCAACATCATCATCTCATCATTATCTCATCATGATATCATCATCATCATCATCATCATTATCATCATCATCTCATCATGATATCATCATCATGATATCATCATCATCATCATCTCATCATGATATCATCATCATCATCTCATCATGATATCATCATCATGATATCATAATCATGACATCATCATCATCATCATCATCATCATCTCATCATGATATCATCATCATGATATCATAATCATGACATCATCATCATCATCATCATCATCTCATCATGATATCATCATCATCTCATCATGATATCATCATCATCATCATCTCATCATGATATCATCATCATCATCATCATCATCATCATCATCATCATCTCATCATGATATCATCATCATCATCTCATCATGATATCATCATCATCATCATCTCATCATAATATCATCATCATCATCTCATCATGATATCATCATCATCATCATCTCATCATGATATCATCATCATCATCTCATTATGATATCATCATCATCATCATCTCATCATGATATCATCATCATCATCTCATCATGTTATCATCATCATCATCATCATCATCTCATCATGATATCATCATCATCATCATCATCATCATCATCTCATCATGATATCATCATCATGATATCATCATCATGATATCATCATCATTATCATCATCATCTCATCATGATATCATCATCATCATCATCATCATCATCATCATCATCATCATCTCATCATGATATCATCATCATCTCATCATGATATCATCATCATCATCATCTCATCATGATATCATCATCATCATCATCATCATCTCATCATTATATCATCATCATCATCATCATCTCATCATGATATCAGAATCATGATATCATCATCATCATCATCTCATCATGATATCATCATCATCATCTCATCATGATATCATCATCATCATCTCATCATGTTATCATCATCATCATCATCTCATCATGATATCATCATCATCTCATCATGATATCATCATCATGATATCATCATCATCATCATCATCATCTCATCATGATATCATCATCATGACATCATCATCATCATCATCATCATCTCATCATGATATCATCATCATCTCATCATGATATCATCATCATCATCATCTCATCATGATATCATCATCATCATCATCATCATCTCATCATGATATCATCATCATCATCTCATTATGATATCATCATCATCATCATCTCATCATGATATCATCATCATCATCTCATCATGTTATCATCATCATCATCATCATCATCTCATCATGATATCATCATCATCATCATCTCATCATAATATCATCATCATCATCTCATCATGATATCATCATCATCATCATCTCATCATGATATCATCATCATCATCTCATTATGATATCATCATCATCATCATCTCATCATGATATCATCATCATCATCTCATCATGTTATCATCATCATCATCATCATCATCATCTCATCATGATATCATCATCATCATCATCATCATCTCATCATGATATCATCATCATGATATCATCATCATTATCATCATCATCTCATCATGATATCATCATCATCATCATCATCATCATCATCATCTCATCATGATATCATCATCATCTCATCATGATATCATCATCATCATCATCATCATCTCATCATGATATCATCATCATCATCATCATCATCTCATCATTATATCATCATAATCATCATCTCATCATGATATCAGAAGCATGATATCATCATCATCATCATCTCATCATGATATCATCATCATCATCATCATCATCTCATCATGATATCATCATCATCATCTCATCATGTTATCATCATCATCATCATCTCATCATGATATCATCATCATCTCATCATGATATCATCATCATGATATCATCATCTCATCATGATATCATCATCATCATCTCATCATGATATCATCATCATCATCTCATCATAATATCATCATCATCTCATCATGATATCATCATCATCTCATCATGATATCATCATCATCATCATCTCATCATGATATCATCATCATTATCTCATCATGTTATCATCATCATCATCATCATCTCATCATGATATCATCATCATCATCATCATCATCATCATCATCATCATCATCTCATCATGATATCATCATCATGATATCATCATCATCATCATCATCTCATCATGATATCATCATCATCATCATCATCATCATCTCATCATGTTATCATCATCATCATCATCATCATCATCTCATCATGTTATCATCATCATCATCATCATCATCTCATCATGATATCATCATCATCATCATCATCATCTCATCATGATATCATCATCATGATATCATCATCATGATATCATCATCATTATCATCATCATCTCATCATGATATCATCATCATCATCATCATCATCATCATCATCATCATCTCATCATGATATCATCATCATCTCATCATGATATCATCATCATCATCATCATCATCTCATCATGATATCATCATCATCATCATCATCATCTCATCATTATATCATCATCATCATCATCATCTCATCATGATATCAGAATCATGATATCATCATCATCATCATCTCATCATGATATCATCATCATCATCATCTCATCATGATATCATCATCATCATCTCATCATGTTATCATCATCATCATCATCATCTCATCATGATATCATCATCATCTCATCATGATATCATCATCATGATATCATCATCATCATCTCATCATGATATCATCATCATCATCTCATCATGATATCATCATCATGATATCATAATCATGACATCATCATCATCATCATCATGATATCATCATCATCATCTCATCATGATATCATCATCATCATCTCATCATGATATCATCATCATCATCATCATCATCTCATCATAATATCATCATCATCTCATCATGATATCATCATCATCATGATATCATCATCATCATCATCTCATCATGATATCATCATCATCTCATCATGATATCATCATCATCATGATATCATCATCATCATCATCTCATCATGATATCATCATCATTATCTCATCATGTTATCATCATCATCATCATCATCATCTCATCATGATATCATCATCATCATCATCATCATCATCATCATCATCATCATCTCATCATGATATCATCATCATGATATCATCATCATCATCATCATCTCATCATGATATCATCATCATCTCATCATGATATCATCATCATCATCATCTCATCATGATATCATCTTCATGATATCATCATCATCTCATCACGATATCATCATCATCAGCTCATCATGATTTCATCATCATCTCATCATATCATCAACATCATCTCATCATGATATCATCATCATGATATCATCATCATCATCATCTCATCATGATATCATCATCATCTCATCATTATATCATAATCATCATCATCTCATCATGATATCATCATCATTTCATCATGATATCATCATCATGATATCATCATCATCATCATCATCATCTCATCATGATATCATCATCATCTCATCATGATATCATCAGCATCATCATCATCTCATCATCATCTCATCATGATATCATCAGCATCATCATCATCATCATCATCATCTCATCATGATATCATCATCATCTCAACATATCATCAGCATCATTATCATCATCATCATATCATCATGATATCATCATCATCATCATCATCATCATCATCATCATCTCATCACGATATCATCATCATCAGCTCATCATGGTATCATCATCATCTCATCATATCATCAACATCATCTAATCATGATATCATCATCATGATATCATCATCATCATCATCTCATCACGATATCATCATCATCATCATATCATCATGATATCATCATCATCATCATCTCATCATGATATCATCATCATCATCTCATCATGATATCATCATCATGATATCATAATCATGACATCATCATCATCATCATCATCATCTCATCATGATATCATCATCATGATATCATAATCATGACATCATCATCATCATCATCATCATCTCATCATTATCTCATCATGATATCATCATCATCATCATCATCATCATCATCATCATCATCATCATCATCTCATCATGATATCATCATCATCATCATCTTCTCATCATGATATCATCATCATCATCTCATCATGATATCATCATCATCATCATCATCATCATCATCATCATCATCATCATCATCTCATCATGATATCATCATCATCATCATCTCATCATGATATCATCATCATCATCTCATCATGATATCATCATCATGATATCATAATCATGACATCATCATCATCATCATCATCATCTCATCATGATATCATCATCATGATATCATAATCATGACATCATCATCATCATCATCTCATCATGATATCATCATCATCTCATCATGATATCATCATCATCATCATCTCATCATGATATCATCATCATCATCATCATCATCTCATCATGATATCATCATCATCATCTCATTATGATATCATCATCATCATCATCTCATCATGATATCATCATCATCATCTCATCATGTTATCATCATCATCATCATCATCATCATCTCATCATGATATCATCATCATCATCATCTCATCATAATATCATCATCATCATCTCATCATGATATCATCATCATCATCATCTCATCATGATATCATCATCATCATCTCATTATGATATCATCATCATCATCATCTCATCATGATATCATCATCATCATCTCATCATGTTATCATCATCATCATCATCATCATCTCATCATGATATCATCATCATCATCATCATCATCTCATCATGATATCATCATCATGATATCATCATCATTATCATCATCATCTCATCATGATATCATCATCATCATCATCATCATCTCATCATGATATCATCATCATCTCATCATGATATCATCATCATCATCATCATCATCATCTCATCATGATATCATCATCATCATCATCATCATCATCATCTCATCATTATATCATCATAATCATCATCTCATCATGATATCAGAAGCATGATATCATCATCATCTCATCATGATATCATCATCATCATCATCATCTCATCATGATATCATCATCATCATCTCATCATGTTATCATCATCATCATCTCATCATGATATCATCATCATGATATCATCATCATCATCATCTCATCATGATATCATCATCATCTCATCATGTTATCATCATCATGATATCATCATCATCATCATCATCATCATCATCATCATCATCTCATCATGATATCATCATCATCTCATCATGATATCATCAGCATCATCATCATCATCATCATCATCATCATCATCATCATCATCTCATCATGATATCATCATCATCTCATCATGATATCATCAGCATCATCATCATCATCATCATCATCTCATCATGATATCATCATCATGATATCATCATCATCATCATCATCTCATCATGATATCATCATCATCATCATCATCATCATCTCATCATGTTATCATCATCATCATCATCATCTCATCATGTTATCATCATCATCATCATCATCATCATCTCATCATGATATCATCATCATCATCATCATCATCATCATCTCATCATGTTATCATCATCATCTCATCATGTTATCATCATCATCATCATCATCATCATCTCATCATGTTATCATCATCATCATCATCATCATCATCATCATCTCATCATGATATCATCATCATCATCATCATCATCATCATCTCATCATGATATCATCATCATGATATCATCATCATGATATCATCATCATTATCATCATCATCTCATCATGATATCATCATCATCATCATCATCATCATCATCATCATCATCATCATCATCATCTCATCATGATATCATCATCATCTCATCATGATATCATCATCATCATCATCATCATCTCATCATGATATCATCATCATCATCATCATCATCTCATCATTATATCATCATCATCATCATCTCATCATGATATCAGAATCATGATATCATCATCATCATCATCTCATCATGATATCATCATCATCATCATCTCATCATGATATCATCATCATCATCTCATCATGTTATCATCATCATCATCATCATCTCATCATGATATCATCATCATCTCATCATGATATCATCATCATGATATCATCATCATCATCTCATCATGATATCATCATCATCATCTCATCATGATATCATCATCATGATATCATAATCATGACATCATCATCATCATCATCATGATATCATCATCATCATCTCATCATGATATCATCATCATCATCTCATCATGATATCATCATCATCATCATCATCATCATCTCATCATAATATCATCATCATCTCATCATGATATCATCATCATCTCATCATGATATCATCATCATCTCATCATGATATCATCATCATCATCATCTCATCATGATATCATCATCATTATCTCATCATGTTATCATCATCATCATCATCATCTCATCATGATATCATCATCATCATCATCATCATCATCATCTCATCATGATATCATCATCATGATATCATCAT
This sequence comes from Pelodytes ibericus, assembly GCA_036172795.1. Taxonomy (NCBI): domain Eukaryota; kingdom Metazoa; phylum Chordata; class Amphibia; order Anura; family Pelodytidae; genus Pelodytes; species Pelodytes ibericus. Next base: position 4,791,427 of record JAYKOZ010000093.1, read on the forward strand.
CATCATCATCATCTCATCATGATATCATCATCTCATCATGATATCATCATCATGATATCGTAATCATGACATCATCATCATCATCATCATCATCATCATCTCATCATGATATCATCATCATCTCATCATGATATCATCATCATCATCATCTCATCATGATATCATCTTCATGATATCATCATCATCTCATCACGATATCATCATCATCAGCTCATCATGATTTCATCATCATCTCATCATATCATCAACATCATCTCATCATGATATCATCATCATGATATCATCATCATCATCATCTCATCATGATATCATCATCATCTCATCATTATATCATAATCATCATCATCTCATCATGATATCATCATCATTTCATCATGATATCATCATCATGATATCATCATCATCATCATCATCATCTCATCATGATATCATCATCATCTCATCATGATATCATCAGCATCATCATCATCTCATCATCATCTCATCATGATATCATCAGCATCATCATCATCATCATCATCTCATCATGATATCATCATCATCTCATCATATCATCAGCATCATTATCATCATCATCATATCATCATGATATCATCATCATCATCATCATCATCATCATCATCATCTCATCACGATATCATCATCATCAGCTCATCATGGTACCATCATCATCTCATCATATCATCAACATCATCTAATCATGATATCATCATCATGATATCATCATCATCATCATCTCATCACGATATCATCATCATCATCATATCATCATGATATCATCATCATCATCATCTCATCATGATATCATCATCATCTCATCATGATATCATCATCATCATCATCATCATCATCATGATATCATGATATCATCATCAGCATCATCATCTCATCATGATATCATCATCATCATCATATCATCATGATATCATCATCATGACATTATCATCATCATCATCATCTCATCATGATATCATCATCATCATGATATCATCATCATGATATCATCATCATGATATCATCATCATCATCATCTCATCATGATATCATCATCATGATATCATCATCATCATCATCATCATCTCATCATGATATCATCATCATCATCTCATCATGATATATTCATCATCATCATCATCTCATCATGATATCATCATCATCATCATCTCATCATGATATCATCATCATCATCTCATCATGTTATCATCATCATCATCATCTCATCATGATATCATCATCATCATCTCATCATGATATCATCATCATCATCATCATCATAATCATCTCATCATTATATCATCATCATCTCATCATGATATCATCATCATGATATCATCATCATCATCATCATCATCTCATCATGATATCATCATCATCTCATCATGATATCATCATCATCATCATCTCATCATAATATCATCATCATCATCTCATCATGATATCATCATCATCATCATCATCATCTCATCATGATATCATCATCATCATCTCATTATGATATCATCATCATCATCTCATCATGATATCATCATCATCATCTCATCATGTTATCATCATCATCATCATCATCATCATCATCATCTCATCATGATATCATCATCATCATCATCATCATCATCATCATCATCATCATCTCATCATGATATCATCATCATGATATCATCATCATCATCTCATCATCATCATCTCATCATGATATCATCATCATCTCATCATGATATCATCATCATCATCTCATCATGATATCATCATCATCATCTCATCATGATATCATCATCATCTCATCATGATATCATTATCATCATCATCTCATCATGATATCATCATCATCATCATCATCATCATCATCTCATCATGATATCATCATCATCTCATCATGATATCATCAGCATCATCAACATCATCATCATCATCATCTTATCATGATATCATCATCATCATCATCATCTCATCATGATATCATCATCATCATCATCATCATCATCTCATCATTATATCATCATCATCATCTCATCATGATATCAGAATCATGATATCATCATCATCATCATCATCTCATCATGATATCATCATCATCATCATCATCATCATCATCATCATCATCATCATCATCATCATCTCATCATGATATCATCATCATCTCATCATGATATCATCAGCATCATCAACATCATCATCATCATCATCATCTTATCATGATATCATCATCATCATCATCATCTCATCATGATATCATCATCATCATCATCTCATCATTATATCATCATCATCATCTCATCATGATATCAGAATCATGATATCATCATCATCTCATCATGATATCATCATCATCATCATCTCATCATGATATCATCATCATCATCTCATCATGTTATCATCATCATCATCATCTCATCATGATATCATCATCATCTCATCATGATATCATCATCATCATCTCACCATCATCATCATCTCATCATGATATCATCATCATCATCATCTCATCATGATATCATCATCATCATCTCATAATCATGACATCATCATCATCTCATCACGATATCATCATCATCAGCTCATCATGGTATCATCATCATCTCATCATATCATCAACATCATCTAATCATGATATCATCATCATGATATCATCATCATCATCTCATCACGATATCATCATCATCATCATCTCATCATGATATCATCATCATCATCATCTCATCATGATATCATCATCATCTCATCATGATATCATCATCATCATATCATCATGATATCATCATCATGACATTATCATCATCATCATCATCATATCATCATGATATCATCATCATCATGATATCATCATCATGATATCATCATCATCATCATCTCATCATGATATCATCATCATGATATCATCATCATCATCATCATCATCATCATCATCATCATCATCTCATCATGATATCATCATCATCATCTCATCATGATATCATCATCATCTCATCATGATATCATCATCATCATCATCTCATCATGATATCATCATCATCATCTCATCATGTTATCATCATCATCATCTCATCATGATATCATCATCATCATCTCATCATGATATCATCATCATCATCATCATCATCATAATCATCTCATCATTATATCATCATCATCTCATCATGATATCATCATCATGATATCATCATCATCATCATCTCATCATGATATCATCATCATCTCATCATGATATCATCATCATCATCATCATCTCATCATAATATCATCATCATCATCTCATCATGATATCATCATCATCATCATCATCTCATCATGATATCATCATCATCATCTCATTATGATATCATCATCAACATCTCATCATGATATCATCATCATCATCTCATCATGATATCATCATCATCATCATCATCATCTCATCATGATATCATCATCATCATCATCATCATCATCATCATCTCATCATGATATCATCATCATGATATCATCATCATCATCTCATCATCATCATCTCATCATGATATCATCATCATCTCATCATGATATCATCATCATCATCATCATCATCATCATCTCATCATGATATCATCATCATCATCACATCATGATATCATCATCATCATCATCTCATCATGATATCATCATCATGATCATCTCATCATGATATCATCATCATCATCATCATCATCATCTCATCATGATATCATCATCATCTCATCATGATATCATCAGCATCATCAACATCATCATCATCATCATCATCTTATCATGATATCATCATCATCATCATCATCATCTCATCATGATATCATCATCATCATCATCATCTCATCATTATATCATCATCATCATCTCATCATGATATCAGAATCATGATATCATCATCATCATCATCTCATCATGATATCATCATCATCATCATCTCATCATGATATCATCATCATCATCTCATCATGTTATCATCATCATCATCATCTCATCATGATATCATCATCATCTCATCATGATATCATCATCATCATCTCATCATCATCATCATCTCATCATGATATCATCATCATCATCATCTCATCATGATATCATCATCATCATCTCATAATCATGACATCATCATCATCATCATCATGATATCATCATCATCATTATCTCATCATGATATCATCATCATCATCTCATCATGATATCATCATCATCATCTCATCATAATATCAGCAACATCTCATCATGATATCATCATCATCTCATCATGATATCATCATCATCATCTCATCATGATATCATCATCATTATCTCATCATGTTATCATCATCATCATCATCATCATCATCATCTCATCATCATCATCATCATCATCATCATCATCATCATCATCATCATCATCTCATCATGATATCATCATCATGATATCATCATCATCATCATCTCATCATGATATCATCATCATCATCATCATCATCATCTCATCATGATATCATCATCTCATCATGATATCATCATCATGATATCATAATCATGACATCATCATCATCATCATCATCTCATCATGATATCATCATCATCTCATCATGATATCATCATCATCATCATCTCATCATGATATCATCTTCATGATATCATCATCATCTCATCACGATATCATCATCATCAGCTCATCATGATATCATCATCATCTCATCATATCATCAACATCATCTCATCATGATATCATCATCATGATATCATCATCATCATCTCATCATGATATCATCAGCATCTCATCATTATATCATAATCATCATCATCATCTCATCATGATATCATCATCATCTCATCATGATATCATCATCATCTCATCATGATATCATCATCATGATATCATCATCATCATCATCATCATCATCTCATCATGATATCATCATCATCTCATCATGATATCATCAGCATCATCATCATCTCATCATGATATCATCATCATCTCATCATGATATCATCAGCATCATCATCATCATCATCTCATCATGATATCATCATCATCTCATCCTGATATCATTAGCATTATCATCATCATCATCATCATCATATCATCATGATATCATCATCATGATATCATCATCATCATCATCTCATCATGATATCATCATCATCATCTCATCATGATATATTCATCATCATCATCTCATCATGATATCATCATCATCATCATCTCATCATCATATCATCATCATCATCTCATCATGTTATCATCATCATCATCTCATCATGATATCATCATCATCATCATCATCTCATCATGATATCATCATCGTGATATCATCATCATCATCATCTCATCATGATATCATCGTCATCATCTCATCATGATATCATCATCATGATATCATAATCATGACATCATCATCATCATGATATCATCATCATCATCATCTCATCATGATATCATCATCATCATCTCATCATGATATCATCATCATCATCAAAATCTCATCATAATATCATCATCATATCATTATGATATCATCATCATCTCATCATGATATCATCATCATCATCTCATCATGATATCATCATCATTATCTCATCATGATATCATCATCATCATCATCATCATCATCTCATCATGATATCATCATCATGATATCATCATCATCATCATCATCTCATCATGATATCATCATCATCATCTCATCATGCTATCATCATCATGATATCATAATCATGACATCATCATCATCATCATCATCATCATCTCATCATTATCTCATCATGATATCATCATCATCATCATCATCATCATCATCTCATCATGATATCATCATCATGATATCATCATCATCATCATCTCATCATGATATCATCATCATCATCATCTCATCATGATATCATCATCATGATATCATAATCATGACATCATCATCATCATCATCATCATCATCTCATCATGATATCATCATCATGATATCATAATCATGACATCATCATCATCATCATCATCTCATCATGATATCATCATCATCTCATCATGATATCATCATCATCATCATCATCTCATCATGATATCATCATCATCATCATCATCATCATAATCATCTCATCATTATATCATCATCATCTCATCATGATATCATCATCATGATATCATCATCATCATCATCATCATCATCATCATCATCATCATCATCTCATCATGATATCATCATCATCATCATCTCATCATGATATCATCATCATCATCATCTCATCATAATATCATCATCATCATCTCATCATGATATCATCATCATCATCATCTCATCATGATATCATCATCATCATCTCATTATGATATCATCATCATCATCATCTCATCATGATATCATCATCATCATCTCATCATGTTATCATCATCATCATCATCATCATCTCATCATGATATCATCATCATCATCATCATCTCATCATGATATCATCATCATGATATCATCATCATGATATCATCATCATGATATCATCATCATGATATCATCATCATTATCATCATCATCTCATCATGATATCATCATCATCATCATCATCATCATCATCATCATCATCATCTCATCATGATATCATCATCATCTCATCATGATATCATCATCATCATCATCATCATCATCATCTCATCATGATATCATCATCATCATCATCATCATCTCATCATCTCATCATGATATCATCATCATCATCATCTCATCATGATATCATCATCATCATCTCATAATCATGACATCATCATCATCATGATATCATCATCATCATCATCTCATCATGATATCATCATCATCATCTCATCATGATATCATCATCATCATCATCTCATCATAATATCAGCAACATCTCATCATGATATCATCATCATCTCATCATGATATCATCATCATCTCATCATGATATCATCATCATCTCATCATGATATCATCATCATTATCTCATCATGTTATCATCATCATCATCATCATCATCATCATCATCTCATCATCATCATCATCATCATCATCATCATCATCATCATCATCATCATCATCATCATCATCTCATCATGATATCATCACCATGATATCATCATCATCATCTCATCATGATATCATCATCATCATCATCTCATCATGATATCATCATCATGATCATCTCATCATGATATCATCATCATCATCATCATCATCATCTCATCATGTTATCATCATCATCTCATCATGATATCATCAGCATCATCAACATCATCATCATCATCATCATCTTATCATGATATCATCATCATCATCATCATCTCATCATGATATCATCATCATCATCATCATCTCATCATTATATCATCATCATCATCTCATCATGATATCAGAATCATGATATCATCATCATCATCATCTCATCATGATATCATCATCATCATCTCATCATGTTATCATCATCATCATCATCATCTCATCATGATATCATCATCATCTCATCATGATATCATCATCATCATCTCATCATCATCATCATCTCATCATGATATCATCATCATCATCATCTCATCATGATATCATCATCATCATCTCATAATCATGACATCATCATCATCATCATCATGATATCATCATCATCATTATCTCATCATGATATCATCATCATCATCTCATCATGATATCATCATCATCATCTCATCATAATATCAGCAACATCTCATCATGATATCATCATCATCTCATCATGATATCATCATCATCATCTCATCATGATATCATCATCATTATCTCATCATGTTATCATCATCATCATCATCATCATCATCATCTCATCATCATCATCATCATCATCATCATCATCATCATCATCATCATCATCATCATCTCATCATGATATCATCATCATGATATCATCATCATCATCATCTCATCATGATATCATCATCATCATCATCATCATCTCATCATGATATCATCATCTCATCATGATATCATCATCATGATATCATAATCATGACATCATCATCATCATCATCATCATCATCATCATCATCATCTCATCATGATATCATCATCATCTCATCATGATATCATCATCATCATCATCTCATCATGATATCATCTTCATGATATCATCATCATCTCATCACGATATCATCATCATCAGCTCATCATGATATCATCATCATCTCATCATATCATCAACATCATCTCATCATGATATCATCATCATGATATCATCATCATCATCTCATCATGATATCATCAGCATCTCATCATTATATCATAATCATCATCATCATCTCATCATGATATCATCATCATCTCATCATGATATCATCATCATCTCATCATGATATCATCATCATGATATCATCATCATCATCATCATCATCATCTCATCATGATATCATCATCATCTCATCATGATATCATCAGCATCATCATCATCTCATCATGATATCATCATCATCTCATCATGATATCATCAGCATCATCATCATCATCATCTCATCATGATATCATCATCATCTCATCATGATATCATTAGCATTATCATCATCATCATCATCATATCATCATGATATCATCATCATGATATCATCATCATCATCATCTCATCATGATATCATCATCATCATCTCATCATGATATATTCATCATCATCATCTCATCATGATATCATCATCATCATCATCTCATCATCATATCATCATCATCATCTCATCATGTTATCATCATCATCATCTCATCATGATATCATCATCATCATCATCATCTCATCATGATATCATCATCGTGATATCATCATCATCATCATCTCATCATGATATCATCGTCATCATCTCATCATGATATCATCATCATGATATCATAATCATGACATCATCATCATCATGATATCATCATCATCATCATCTCATCATGATATCATCATCATCATCTCATCATGATATCATCATCATCATCAAAATCTCATCATAATATCATCATCATATCATTATGATATCATCATCATCTCATCATGATATCATCATCATCATCTCATCATGATATCATCATCATTATCTCATCATGATATCATCATCATCATCATCTCATCATGATATCATCATCATGATATCATCATCATCATCATCATCTCATCATGATATCATCATCATCATCTCATCATGATATCATCATCATGATATCATAATCATGACATCATCATCATCATCATCATCATCATCTCATCATTATCTCATCATGATATCATCATCATCATCATCATCATCATCATCTCATCATGATATCATCATCATGATATCATCATCATCATCATCTCATCATGATATCATCATCATCATCATCTCATCATGATATCATCATCATGATATCATAATCATGACATCATCATCATCATCATCATCATCTCATCATGATATCATCATCATGATATCATAATCATGACATCATCATCATCATCATCATCTCATCATGATATCATCATCATCTCATCATGATATCATCATCATCATCATCATCTCATCATGATATCATCATCATCATCATCATCATCATAATCATCTCATCATTATATCATCATCATCTCATCATGATATCATCATCATGATATCATCATCATCATCATCATCATCATCATCATCATCATCTCATCATGATATCATCATCATCATCTCATCATGATATCATCATCATCATCATCTCATCATAATATCATCATCATCATCTCATCATGATATCATCATCATCATCATCTCATCATGATATCATCATCATCATCTCATTATGATATCATCATCATCATCATCTCATCATGATATCATCATCATCATCTCATCATGTTATCATCATCATCATCATCATCATCTCATCATGATATCATCATCATCATCATCATCATCATCATCTCATCATGATATCATCATCATGATATCATCATCATGATATCATCATCATGATATCATCATCATGATATCATCATCATTATCATCATCATCTCATCATGATATCATCATCATCATCATCATCATCATCATCATCATCTCATCATGATATCATCATCATCTCATCATGATATCATCATCATCATCATCATCATCATCATCTCATCATGATATCATCATCATCATCATCATCATCTCATCATCTCATCATGATATCATCATCATCATCATCTCATCATGATATCATCATCATCATCTCATAATCATGACATCATCATCATCATGATATCATCATCATCATCATCTCATCATGATATCATCATCATCATCTCATCATGATATCATCATCATCATCATCTCATCATAATATCAGCAACATCTCATCATGATATCATCATCATCTCATCATGATATCATCATCATCTCATCATGATATCATCATCATCTCATCATGATATCATCATCATTATCTCATCATGTTATCATCATCATCATCATCATCATCATCATCATCATATCATCATCATCATCATCATCATCATCATCATCATCATCATCTCATCATGATATCATCACCATGATATCATCATCATCATCATCATCTCATCATGATATCATCATCATCATCATCTCATCATGATATCATCATCTCATCATGATATCATCATCATGATATCATAATCATGACATCATCATCATCATCATCATCATCATCATCTCATCATGATATCATCATCATCTCATCATGATATCATCATCATCATCTCATCATGATATCATCTTCATGATATCATCATCATCTCATCACGATATCATCATCATCAGCTCATCATGATATCATCATCATCTCATCATATCATCAACATCATCTCATCATGATATCATCATCATGATATCATCATCATCATCTCATCATGATATCATCAGCATCTCATCATTATATCATAATCATCATCATCATCTCATCATGATATCATCATCATCTCATCATGATATCATCAGCATCATCATCATCATCATCTCATCATGATATCATCATCATCTCATCATGATATCATTAGCATTATCATCATCATCATCATCATCATATCATCATGATATCATCATCATCATCATCATCATCATCTCATCACGATATCATCATCATCAGCTCATCATGGTATCATCATCATCTCATCATATCATCAACATCATCTCATCATGATATCATCATCATCATCATCTCATCACGATATCATCATCATCATCATCTCATCATGATATCATCATCATCATCTCATCATGATATCATCATCATCTCATCATGATATCATCATCATCATCATCATCATCATCATCATCATCATCATCATATCATGATATCATCATCAGCATCATCATCTCATCACTATATCATCATCATCATATCATCATGATATCATCATAATGACATTATCATCATCATCATCATCATCATCATCTCATCATGATATCATCATCATCATGATATCATCATCATGATATCATCATCATCATCATCATCTCATCATGATATCATCATCATGATATCATCATCATCTCATCATGATATCATCATCATCATATCATCATGATATCATCATCATGACATTATCATCATCATCATCATCATCATCATCATCTCATCATGATATCATCATCATCATGATATCATCATCATCATGATATCATCATCATCACCATCATCATCATCTCATCATGATATCATCATCATGATATCATCATCATGATATCATAATCATGACATCATCATCATCATCATCATCATCATCTCATCATGATATCATCATCATCTCATCATGATATCATCATCATCATCATCTCATCATGATATCATCTTCATGATATCATCATCATCTCATCACGATATCATCATCATCAGCTCATCATGATATCATCATCATCTCATCATATCATCAACATCATCTCATCATGATATCATCATCATGATATCATCATCATCATCTCATCATGATATCATCAGCATCTCATCATTATATCATAATCATCATCATCATCTCATCATGATATCATCATCATCTCATCATGATATCATCAGCATCATCATCATCATCATCTCATCATGATATCATCATCATCTCATCATTATATCATTAGCATTATCATCATCATCATCATCATATCATCATGATATCATCATCATCATCATCATCATCTCATCACGATATCATCATCATCAGCTCATCATGGTATCATCATCATCTCATCATATCATCAACATCATCTCATCATGATATCATCATCATGATATCATCATCATCATCTCATCACGATATCATCATCATCATCATCTCATCATGATATCATCATCATCTCATCATGATATCATCATCATCATCATCATCATCATCATCATCATCATATCATGATATCATCATCAGCATCATCATCTCATCATGATATCATCATCATCATATCATCATGATATCATCATCATGACATTATCATCATCATCATCATCATCATCATCATCTCATCATGATATCATCATCATCATGATATCATCATCATGATATCATCATCATCTCATCATGATATCATCATCATGATATCATCATCATCATCATCTCATCATGATATCATCATCATCATATCATCATGATATCATCATCATGACATTATCATCATCATAATCATCATCATCATCTCATCATGATATCATCATCATCATTATATCATCATCATCATGATATCATCATCATCACCATCATCATCATCTCATCATGATATCATCATCATGATATCATCATCATCATCATCTCATCATGATATCATCATCATCATCTCATCATGATATATTCATCATCATCATCTCATCATGATATCATCATCATCATCATCATCTCATCATGATATCATCATCATGATATCATCATTATCATCATCTCATCATGATATCATCGTCATCATCTCATCATGATATCATCATCATGATATCATAATCATGACATCATCATCATGATATCATCATCATCTCATCATGATATCATCATCATCATCTCATCATGATATCATCATCATCATCAAAATCTCATCATAATATCATCATCATATCATCATGATATCATCATCATGATATCATCATCATCATCATCTCATCATGATATCATCATCATCTCATCATGATATCATCAGCATCATCATCATCTCATCATGATATCATCATCATCTCATCATGATATCATCAGCATCATTATCATCATCATCTCATCATGATATCATCATCATCATCTCATCATGATATCATCATCATTATCTCATCATGATATCATCATCATCATCATCATCATCATCTCATCATGATATCATCATCATGATATCATCATCATCATCATCATCATCATCTCATCATGATATCATCTTCATCATCTCATCATGATATCATCATCATGATATCATAATCATGACATCATCATCATCATCATCATCATCATCATCATCTCATCATGATATCATCATCATGATATCATAATCATGACATCATCATGATCATCATCTCATCATGATATCATCATCATCTCATCATGATATCATCGTCATCATCATCTCATCATGATATCATCTTCATGATATCATCATCATCTCATCACGATATCATCATCATCAGCTCATCATGATATCATCATCATCTCATCATATCATCAACATCATCTCATCATGATATCATCATCATGATATCATCATCATGATATCATCATCATCTCATCATGATATCATCATCATCTCATCATTATATCATCATCATCATCATCATCATCATCTCATCATGATATCATCATCATCTCATCATGATATCATCATCATGATATCATCATCATCATCATCTCATCATGATATCATCATCATCTCATCATGATATCATCAGCATCATCATCATCTCATCATGATATCATCATCATCTCATCATGATATCATCAGCATCATCATCATCATCATCTCATCATAATATCATCATCATCTCATCATGATATCATCAGCATCATCATCATCATGATATCATCATGATATCATCATCATCATCATCATCATCTCATCATGATATCATCATCATCATCTTCATCATCATCATCATCATCATCATCATCTCATCATAATATCATCATCATCTCATCATGATATCATCATCATCATCATCTCATCATGATATCATCATCATCATCATCATCATCTCATCATGATATCATCATCATCATCTCATCATGTTATCATCATCATCATCATCTCATCATGATATCATCATCATCATCATCATCATCATCTCATCATAACATCATCATGATATCATCATCATCATCATCATCATCATCTCATCATGATATCATCATCATACTATCATCATCATCTCATCATGATATCATCATCATGATATCATAATCATCATCATCATCTCATCATGATCTCATCATCATGATATCATCATCATCATCTCATCATGATATCATCATCATCATCATCTCATCATGATATCATCATCATGATATCATAATCATGACATCATCATCATCATCATGATCATCATCATCATCTCATCATGATATCATCATCATCTCATCATGATATCATCATCATCATCATCATCATCATCATCATCATCATCATCATCATCATCATCATCATATCATTATATCATCATCAGCATCATCATCTCATCATGATATCATCATCATCATATCATCATGATATCATCATCATGACATTATCATCATCATCATCATCATCATCATCATCATCATCATCATCATCATCTCATCATGATATCATCATCATCATGATATCATCATCATGATATCATCATCATCATCTCATCATCATCATCTCATCATGATATCATCATCATCATCATCTCATCATGATATCATCATCATTATATCATCATGATATCATCATCATGACATTATCATCATCATCATCATCATCATCATCATCATCATCATCTCATCATGATATCATCATCATCATGATATCATCATCATCATGATATCATCATCATGATATCATCATCATCATCATCTCATCATGATATCATCATCATGATATCATCATCATCATCATCTCATCATGATATCATCATCATCATCTCATCATTATATATTCATCATCATCATCTCATCATGATATCATCATCATCATCATCTCATCATGATATCATCATCATCATCTCATCATGTTATCATCATCATCATCTCATCATGATATCATCATCATCATCATCATCATCATCTCATCATGATATCATCATCATGATATCATCATCATCATCATCTCATCATGATATCATCGTCATCATCTCATCATGATATCATCATCATGATATCATAATCATGACATCATCATCATCATCATGATATCATCATCATCATCCTCTCATCATGATATCATCATCATCATCTCATCATGATATCATCATCATCATCAAAATCTCATCATAATATCATCATCATATCATCATGATATCATCATCATCTCATCATGATATCATCATCATCATCTCATCATGATATCATCATCATTATCTCATAGTGATATCATCATCATCATCATCATCATCATCATCATCTCATCATGATATCATCATCATGATATCATCATCATCATCATCTCATCATGATATCATCATCATCATCTCATCATGATATCATCATCATGATATCATAATCATGACATCATCATCATCATCATCATCATCTCATCATGATATCATCATCATGATATCATAATCATGACATCATCATCATCATCTCATCATGATATCATCATCATCTCATCATGATATCATCGTCATCATCATCTCATCATGATATCATCTTCATGATATCATCATCATCTCATCACGATATCATCATCATCAGCTCATCATGATATCATCATCATCTCATCATATCATCAACATCATCTCATCATGATATCATCATCATGATATCATCATCATGATATCATCATCATCTCATCATGATATCATCATCATGATATCATCATCATCTCATCATGATATCATCTTCATCTCATCATTATATCATCATCTCATCATGATATCATCATCATCATTATCTCATCATGATATCATCATCATCATCATCTCATCATGATATCATCATCATCATCATCTCATCATGATATCATCATCATCATCTCATCATGTTATCATCATCATCATCATCTCATCATGATATCATCATCATCATCATCATCATCATCATCATCATCATCATCATCATCATCATCATCATCTCATCATAACATCATCATGATATCATCATCATCATCCTCTCATCATGATATCATCATCATCATCTCATCATGATATCATCATCATCATCAAAATCTCATCATAATATCATCATCATATCATCATGATATCATCATCATCTCATCATGATATCATCATCATCATCTCATCATGATATCATCATCATTATCTCATAGTGATATCATCATCATCATCATCATCATCATCATCATCATCTCATCATGATAACATCATCATGATATCATCATCATCATCATCTCATCATGATATCATCATCATCATCTCATCATGATATCATCATCATGATATCATAATCATGACATCATCATCATCATCATCATCATCTCATCATGATATCATCATCATGATATCATAATCATGACATCATCATCATCATCATCTCATCATGATATCATCATCATCTCATCATGATATCATCGTCATCATCATCTCATCATGATATCATCTTCATGATATCATCATCATCTCATCACGATATCATCATCATCAGCTCATCATGATATCATCATCATCTCATCATATCATCAACATCATCTCATCATGATATCATCATCATGATATCATCATCATGATATCATCATCATCTCATCATGATATCATCATCATGATATCATCATCATCTCATCATGATATCATCTTCATCTCATCATTATATCATCATCTCATCATGATATCATCATCATCATTATCTCATCATGATATCATCATCATCATCATCTCATCATGATATCATCATCATCATCATCTCATCATGATATCATCATCATCATCTCATCATGTTATCATCATCATCATCATCTCATCATGATATCATCATCATCATCATCATCATCATCATCATCATCATCATCATCAACATCTCATCATAACATCATCATGATATCATCATCATCTCATCATGATATCATCATCATACTATCATCATCATCTCATCATGATATCATCATCATGATATCATCATCATGATATCATCATCATCATCATCATCATCATCTCATCATGATCTCATCATCATGATATCATCATCATCATCTCATCATGATATCATCATCATCATCATCTCATCATGATATCATCATCATGATATCATAATCATGACATCATCATCATCATCATCATCATCATGATCATCATCATCATCTCATCATGATATCATCATCATCTCATCATGATATCATCATCATCATCATCATGATCATCATCATCATCATCTCATCATGATATCATCATCATCTCATCATGATATCATCATCATCATCATCATCTCATCATGATATCAACATCATGATATCATCATCATCTCATCATGATATCATCATCATCATCATCTCATCATGATATCATCATCATGATATCATAATCATGACATCATCATCATCATCATCATCATCATGATCATCATCATCATCTCATCATGATATCATCATCATCTCATCATGATATCATCATCATCATCATCATGATCATCATCATCATCATCTCATCATCATCATCATCATCATCTCATCATGATATCATCATCATGATATCATCATCATCATCATCTCATCATGATATCATCATCATCATCTCATCATGATATCATCATCATGATATCATAATCATGACATCATCATCATCATCATCATCATCTCATCATGATATCATCATCATGATATCATAATCATGACATCATCATCATCATCATCTCATCATGATATCATCATCATCTCATCATGATATCATCGTCATCATCATCTCATCATGATATCATCTTCATGATATCATCATCATCTCATCACGATATCATCATCATCAGCTCATCATGATATCATCATCATCTCATCATATAATCAACATCATCTCATCATGATATCATCATCATGATATCATCATCATGATATCATCATCATCTCATCATGATATCATCATCATGATATCATCATCATCTCATCATGATATCATCTTCATCTCATCATTATATCATCATCTCATCATGATATCATCATCATCATTATCTCATCATGATATCATCATCATCATCATCTCATCATGATATCATCATCATCATCATCTCATCATGATATCATCATCATCATCTCATCATGTTATCATCATCATCATCATCTCATCATGATATCATCATCATCATCATCATCATCATCATCATCATCATCTCATCATAACATCATCATGATATCATCATCATCTCATCATGATATCATCATCATACTATCATCATCATCTCATCATGATATCATCATCATGATATCATCATCATCATCATCATCATCTCATCATGATCTCATCATCATGATATCATCATCATCATCTCATCATGATATCATCATCATCATCATCATCTCATCATGATATCATCATCATGATATCATAATCATGACATCATCATCATCATCATCATGATCATCATCATCATCTCATCATGATATCATCATCATCTCATCATGATATCATCATCATCATCATCATGATCATCATCATCATCATCTCATCATGATATCATCATCATCTCATCATGATATCATCATCATCATCATCATCTCATCATGATATCAACATCATGATATCATCATCATCTCATCACGATATCATCATCATCATCTCATCATTATATCATCATCATCATCATCATCTCATCATGATATCATCATCATCTCATCATGATATTATCATGATATCATCATTATATCATCATGATATCATCATGATATCATCATTATCATCTCATCATGATTTCATCATCATCATCATCATGATATCATCATCATCATCTCATCATGATATCATCATCATCATCATCTCATCATGATATCATCATCATGACATTATCATCAGCATCATCATCTCATCATGATATCATCATGATATCATCATCATGATATCATCATCATCATCATCATCTCATCATGATATCATCATCATCATCATCTCATCATGATATCATCATCATGATATCATCATCATCATCATCATCATCATAGTCTCATCATAATATCATCATCATCTCATCATGATATCATCATCATCATCATATCATCATGATATCATCATCATCATCTCATCATGATATCATCATCATCATCTCATCATGTTATCATCATCATCATCATCATCATCATCTCATCATGATATCATCATCATCTCATCATGATATCATCATCATCATCATCATCATCATCTCATCATGATATCATCATCATCATATCATCATGTTATCATCATCATCATCATCTCATCATGATATCATCATCATCATCATCATCATCATCATCATCTCATCATGATATCATCATCATGATATCATCATCATCATCATCTCATCATATCATCATCATGATATCATCATCATGATATCATCATCATTATCATCATCATTATCATCATCATCTCATCATGATATCATTATCATCATCATCATCATCATCATCATCATTATCATCATCATTATCATCATCATCTCATCATGATATCATCATCATCATCATCATCATCATCATCATCATCATCATCATCATCTTATCATGATATCATCATCATCTCATCATGATATCATCATCATCATCATTATCATCATCATCTCATCATGATATCATTATCATCATCATCATCATCATCATCATTATCATCATCATTATCATCATCATCATCTCATCATGATATCATCATCATCATCATCATCATCATCATCATCATCATCATCATTATCATCATCATTATCATCATCATCTCATCATGATATCATCATCATCATCATCTGATCATGATATCATCATCTCATCATGATATCATCATCATGATATCATCATCATCATCATCATCTCATCATGATATCATCATCATCTCATCATGATATCATCATCATGATATCACCATCATCATCATCATCATCTCATCATAATATCATCATCTCATCATGATATCATCATCTCATCATGATATCATCATCATCATCTCATCATGATATCATCATCATCATCTCATCATGATATCATCATCATCATCTCATCATGATATCATCATCATCATCTCATCATAATATCATCATCATCTCATCATGATATCATCATCATCATCTCATCATGATATCATCATCATCATCTCATCATGATATCATCATCATCATATCATCATGTTTATCATCATCATCATCATCATCATCATCATCATCATCATCATCTCATCATGATATCATCATCATCATCATCATCATCATCATCATCATCATCATCATCATCATCTCATCGAGATATCATCATCATGATATCATCATCATGATATCATCATCATGATATCATCATCATCATCTCATCATATCATCATCATGATATCATCATCATTATCATCATCATCTCATCATGATATCATCATCATCATCATCATCATCATCTCATCATGATATCATCATCATCTCATCATGATATCATCAGCATCATCATCATCATCATCATCATCATCATCATCTTATCATGATATCATCATCATCTCATCATGATATCATCATCATCATCATCATCATCATCATCATCATCATCATCTTATCATGATATCATCATCATCTCATCATGATATCATCATCATCATCATCATCTCATCATGATATCATCATCATCTCATCATGATATCATCATCATCATCATCTCATCATGATATCATCTTCATGATATCATCATCATCTCATCACGATATCATCATCATCAGCTCATCATGATATCATCATCATCTCATCATGTCATCAACATCATCTCATCATGATATCATCATCATGATATCATCATCATAATCTCATCATGATATCATCATCATCTCATCATTATATCATCATCATCATCATCATCATCATCATCATCTCATCATGATATCATCATCATCATCATCATCATCTCATCATGATATCATCATCATCTCATCATGATATCATCAGCATCATCATCATCTCATCATGATATCATCATCATCTCATCATAATATCATAATATCATCATCATCATCATCATCGTCATCATCATCTCATCATGATATCATCATCTCATCATGATATCATCAGCATCATCATCATCATCATATCATCATGATATCATCATCATCATCTCATCATGATATCATCATCATCATCATCATCAGCATCATCATCATCATCATTATCATCATCATCTCATCATCATCTCATCATCATCATCATCATCATCATCATCATCATCATCATCATCATCATCATCTTATCATGATATCATCATGATCTCATCATGATATCATCATCATCATCATCATCATCATCTCATCATGATATCATCATCATTATCTCATCATGTTATCATCATCATCATCATCATCATCATCATCATCATCATCATCATCATCATCATCATCATCATCATCATCTCATCATGATATCATCATCATCATAATCATCATCATCATCTCATCATGATATCATCATCATCATCTCATCATGATATCATCATCATCATCTCATCATGATATCATCATCATGATATCATCATCATCATAATCATCATCATCATCATCATCATCTCATCATGATATCATCATCATCATCTCATCATCATCATCATCATCATCATCATCTCATCATGATATCATCATCATCATCTCATCATATCATCATCATGATATCATCATCATGATATCATCATCATTATCATCATCATCTCATCATGATATCATCATGATATCATCATCATCATCATCATCATCATCATCTCATCATGATATCATCATCATCATCTCATCATATCATCATCATGATATCATCATCATGATATCATCATCATCATCATCACCTCATCATGATATCATCATCATCATCTCATCATATCATCATCATGATATCATCATCATGATATCATCATCATTATCATCATCATCTCATCATGATATCATCATGATATCATCATCATCATCATCATCATCATCATCATCATCTCATCATGATATCATCATCATCATCTCATCATATCATCATCATGATATCATCATCATGATATCATCATCATTATCATCATCATCTCATCATGATATCATCATCATCATCATCATCATCATCATCATCATCTCATCATGATATCATCATCATCATCTCATCATGATATCATCAGCATCATCATCATCATCTTATCATGATATCATCATCATCTCATCATGATATCATCATCATCATCATCATCATCATCTCATCATGATATCATCATCATCATCATCAGAATCATCATCATCATCTCATCATGATATCATCATCATGATATCATCATCATCATCATCATCATCATCTCATCATGATATCATCATCATCATCTCATCATGATATCATCATCATCATCATCATCATCATCAGAATCATCATCATCATCTCATCATGATATCATCATCATGATATCATCATCATCATCATCTCATCATGATATCATCATCATCATCTCATCATGATATCATCATCATCATCTCATCATGATATCATCATCATCATCTCATCATGATATCATCATCATCATTTCGTCATGTTATCATCATCATCATCATAATCTCATCATGATATCATCATCATCATCATCATCATCTCATCATGATATCATCATCATGATATCATCATCATGATATCATCATCATCATCTCATCATGTTATCATCATCATCATCATCATCATTATCATCATCATCTCATCATGATATCATCATCATCATCATCATCATCATCATCTCATCATGTTATCATCATCATCATCATCATCATTATCATCATCATCTCATCATGATATCATCATCATCTCATCATGATATCATCATCATCATCTCATCATGATATCATCATCATCATCTCATCATGATATCATCATCATCATCATCATCATCATCATCTTATCATGATATCATCATCATCATCTCATCATATCATCATCATGATATCATCATCATGATATCATCATCATTATCATCATCATCATCTCATCATGATATCATCATCATCATCATCATCATCATCATCATCTCATCATGATATCATCATCATCTCATCATGATATCATCAGCATCATCATCATCATCTTATCATGATATCATCATCATCTCATCATGATATCATCATCATCATCATCATCATCATCATCATCATCATCATCATCATCATCATCTCATCATGATATCATCATCATCATCATCAGAATCATCATCATCATCATCTCATCATGATATCATCATCATGATATCATCATCATCATCATCATCATCATCTCATCATGATATCATCATCATCATCTCATCATGATATCATCATCATCATCATCATCAGAATCATCATCATCATCTCATCATGATATCATCATCATGATATCATCATCATCATCATCTCATCATGATATCATCATCATCATCTCATCATGATATCATCATCATGATTTCATCATCATCATCATCATCTCATCATGATATCATCATCATCATCTCATCATGATATCATCATCATGATATCATCATCATCATCATCATCTCATCATAATATCATCATCATCATCATCTCATCATGATATCATCATCATCATCTCATCATGATATCATCATCATGATATCATCATCATCATCATCATAATCTCATCATAATATCATCATCATCTCATCATGATATCATCATCATCATCTCATCATGATATCATCATCATCATCATCATCATCTCATCATGATATCATCATCATCATCTCATCATGATATCATCATCATTATCTCATCATGTTATCATCATCATCATCATCATCATCATCTCATCATGATATCATCATCATCATAATCATCATCATCATCTCATCATGATATCATCATCATGATATCATCATCATCATCATCTCATCATGATATCATCATCATCATCTCATCATGATATCATCATCATGATATCATCATCATCATCATCTCATCATGATATCATCATCATCATCTCATCATGATATCATCATCATCATCTCATCATGATATCATCATCATGATATCATCATCATCATCATCTCATCATGATATCATCATTATCATCTCATCATGATATCATCATCATCTCATCATGATATCATCATCATCATCATCTCATCATGATATCATCTTCATGATATCATCATCATCATCTCATCATGTCATCAACATCATCTCATCATGATATCATCATCATGATATCATCATCATCATCTCATCACGATATCATCATCATCAGCTCATCATGGTATTATCATCATCTCATCATATCATCAACATCATCTCATCATGATATCATCATCATGTTATCATCATCATCATCATCATCATCATCATCATCATCATCGTCATCTCATCATGATATCATCATCATCATCTCATCATTATATCATCATTATCATCATCATCTCATCATGATATCATCAAGATATCATCATTATCATCTCATCATGATATCATCATCATCATCATCATCATCATCATCATCTCATCATGATATCATCATCATCATCATCTCATCATGATATCATCATCATCTCATCATGATATCATCATCATCTCTTCACGATATCATCATCATCAGCTCATCATGGTATCATCATCATCATCATCTCATCATGGTATCATCATCATCATCATCTCATCATGATATCATCATCATCTCATCATGATATCATCAGCATCATCATCATCTCATCATGATATCATCATCATCTCATCATGATATCATCAGCATCAACATGATATCATCAGCATCATCATCATCTCATCATGATATCATCATCATCATCATCATCATAATCATCTCATCATTATATCATCATCATCTCATCATGATATCATCATCATGATATCATCATCATCATCATCATCTCATCATGATATCATCATCATCATCTCATCATGATATCATCATCATCATCATCTCATCATAATATCATCATCATCATCTCATCATGATATCATCATCATCATCATCTCATCATGATATCATCATCATCATCTCATTATGATATCATCATCATCATCTCATCATGATATCATCATCATCATCTCATCATGTTATCATCATCATCATCATCATCTCATCATGATATCATCATCATCATCATCATCATCATCATCTCATCATGATATCATCATCATGATATCATCATCATCATCTCATCATATCATCATCATTATCATCATCATGTCATCATGATATCATCATCATCATCATCATCATCATCATCATCATCTCATCATGATATCATCATCATCTCATCATGATATCATCATCATGATATCATCATCATCATCATCTCATCATGATATCATCATCATCATCTCATCATGATATATTCATCATCATCATCTCATCATGATATCATCATCATCATCATCTCATCATCATATCATCATCATCATCTCATCATGTTATCATCATCATCATCTCATCATGATATCATCATCATCATCATCATCTCATCATGATATCATCATCGTGATATCATCATCATCATCATCATCTCATCATGATATCATCGTCATCATCTCATCATGATATCATCATCATGATATCATAATCATGACATCATCATCATCATCATGATATCATCATCATCATCATCTCATCATGATATCATCATCATCATCTCATCATGATATCATCATCATCATCAAAATCTCATCATAATATCATCATCATATCATTATGATATCATCATCATCTCATCATGATATCATCATCATCATCTCATCATGATATCATCATCATTATCTCATCATGATATCATCATCATCATCATCATCATCATCATCATCATCATCTCATCATGATATCATCATCATGATATCATCATCATCATCATCATCTCATCATGATATCATCATCATCATCTCATCATGATATCATCATCATGATATCATAATCATGACATCATCATCAT
>JAYKOZ010000093.1:4820000-4827500 GCA_036172795.1 Pelodytes ibericus
ATATCATCAGCATCATCATCATCATCATCTTATCATGATATCATCATCATCTCATCATGATATCATCATCATCATCATCATCATCATCATCATCTCATCATGATATCATCATCATCATCATCAGAATCATCATCATCATCTCATCATGATATCATCATCATGATATCATCATCATCATCATCATCATCATCTCATCATGATATCATCATCATCATCTCATCATGATATCATCATCATCATCATCATCAGAATCATCATCATCATCTCATCATGATATCATCATCATGATATCATCATCATCATCATCTCATCATGATATCATCATCATCATCTCATCATGATATCATCATCATCATCTCATCATGATATCATCATCATCATCTCATCATGATATCATCATCATCATTTCGTCATGTTATCATCATCATCATCATCATCTCATCATGATATCATCATCATCATCATCATCATCTCATCATGATATCATCATCATGATATCATCATCATGATATCATCATCATCATCTCATCATGTTATCATCATCATCATCATCATCATTATCATCATCATCTCATCATGATATCATCATCATCATCATCATCATCATCATCATCATCTCATCATGATATCATCATCATCATCTCATCATGATATCATCATCATCATCTCATCATGATATCATCATCATCATCATCATCATCATCTTATCATGATATCATCATCATCATCTCATCATATCATCATCATGATATCATCATCATGATATCATCATCATTATCATCATCATCTCATCATGATATCATCATCATCATCATCATCATCATCATCATCTCATCATGATATCATCATCATCTCATCATGATATCATCAGCATCATCATCATCATCTTATCATGATATCATCATCATCTCATCATGATATCATCATCATCATCATCATCATCATCATCATCATCTCATCATGATATCATCATCATCATCATCAGAATCATCATCATCATCATCTCATCATGATATCATCATCATGATATCATCATCATCATCATCATCATCATCTCATCATGATATCATCATCATCATCTCATCATGATATCATCATCATCATCATCATCAGAATCATCATCATCATCTCATCATGATATCATCATCATGATATCATCATCATCATCATCTCATCATGATATCATCATCATCATCTCATCATGATATCATCATCATGATTTCATCATCATCATCATCATCTCATCATGATATCATCATCATCATCTCATCATGATATCATCATCATGATATCATCATCATCATCATCATCTCATCATAATATCATCATCATCATCATCTCATCATGATATCATCATCATCATCTCATCATGATATCATCATCATGATATCATCATCATCATCATCATCATCTCATCATAATATCATCATCATCTCATCATGATATCATCATCATCATCTCATCATGATATCATCATCATCATCATCATCATCTCATCATGATATCATCATCATTATCTCATCATGTTATCATCATCATCATCATCATCATCATCTCATCATGATATCATCATCATCATCATCATAATCATCATCATCATCTCATCATGATATCATCATCATGATATCATCATCATCATCATCTCATCATGATATCATCATCATCATCTCATCATGATATCATCATCATGATATCATCATCATCATCATCTCATCATGATATCATCATCATCATCTCATCATGATATCATCATCATCATCTCATCATGATATCATCATCATGATATCATCATCATCATCATCTCATCATGATATCATCATTATCATCTCATCATGATATCATCATCATCTCATCATGATATCATCATCATCATCATCTCATCATGATATCATCTTCATGATATCATCATCATCATCTCATCATGTCATCAACATCATCTCATCATGATATCATCATCATGATATCATCATCATCATCTCATCACGATATCATCATCATCAGCTCATCATGGTATCATCATCATCTCATCATATCATCAACATCATCTCATCATGATATCATCATCATGTTATCATCATCATCATCATCATCATCATCATCATCATCATCTCATCATGATATCATCATCATCATCTCATCATTATATCATCATTATCATCATCATCTCATCATGATATCATCAAGATATCATCATTATCATCTCATCATGATATCATCATCATCATCATCATCATCATCATCATCTCATCATGATATCATCATCATCATCATCTCATCATGATATCATCATCATCTCATCATGATATCATCATCATCTCATCACGATATCATCATCATCAGCTCATCATGGTATCATCATCATCATCATCTCATCATGGTATCATCATCATCATCATCTCATCATGATATCATCATCATCTCATCATGATATCATCAGCATCATCATCATCTCATCATGATATCATCAGCATCTCATCATGATATCATCAGCATCATCATGATATCATCAGCATCATCATCATCTCATCATGATATCATCATCATCATCATCATCATAATCATCTCATCATTATATCATCATCATCTCATCATGATATCATCATCATGATATCATCATCATCATCATCATCTCATCATGATATCATCATCATCATCTCATCATGATATCATCATCATCATCATCTCATCATAATATCATCATCATCATCTCATCATGATATCATCATCATCATCATCTCATCATGATATCATCATCATCATCTCATTATGATATCATCATCATCATCTCATCATGATATCATCATCATCATCTCATCATGTTATCATCATCATCATCATCATCTCATCATGATATCATCATCATCATCATCATCATCATCATCTCATCATGATATCATCATCATGATATCATCATCATCATCTCATCATATCATCATCATTATCATCATCATGTCATCATGATATCATCATCATCATCATCATCATCATCATCATCATCATCATCTCATCATGATATCATCATCATCTCATCATGATATCATCATCATGATATCATCATCATCATCATCTCATCATGATATCATCATCATCATCTCATCATGATATATTCATCATCATCATCTCATCATGATATCATCATCATCATCATCTCATCATCATATCATCATCATCATCTCATCATGTTATCATCATCATCATCTCATCATGATATCATCATCATCATCATCATCTCATCATGATATCATCATCGTGATATCATCATCATCATCATCATCTCATCATGATATCATCGTCATCATCTCATCATGATATCATCATCATGATATCATAATCATGACATCATCATCATCATCATGATATCATCATCATCATCATCTCATCATGATATCATCATCATCATCTCATCATGATATCATCATCATCATCAAAATCTCATCATAATATCATCATCATATCATTATGATATCATCATCATCTCATCATGATATCATCATCATCATCTCATCATGATATCATCATCATTATCTCATCATGATATCATCATCATCATCATCATCATCATCATCATCATCATCATCTCATCATGATATCATCATCATGATATCATCATCATCATCATCATCTCATCATGATATCATCATCATCATCTCATCATGATATCATCATCATGATATCATAATCATGACATCATCATCATCATCATCTCATCATTATCTCATCATGATATCATCATCATCATCATCATCATCATTATCATCATCATCTCATCATGATATCATCATCATGATATCATCATCATCATCATCTCATCATGATATCATCATCATCATCTCATCATGATATCATCATCATGATATCATAATCATGACATCATCATCATCATCATCATCTCGTCATGATATCATCATCATGATATCATAATCATGACATCATCATCATCATCATCATCTCATCATGATATCATCATCATCTCATCATGATATCATCATCATCATCATCTCATCATGATATCATCATCATCATCATCATCATCATCATCATCATCATCATCATCATCTCATCATGATATCATCATCATCATCTCATCATGATATCATCATCATCATCATCTCATCATAATATCATCATCATCATCTCATCATGATATCATCATCATCTCATCATGATATCATCATCATCATCTCATTATGATATCATCATCATCATCATCTCATCATGATATCATCATCATCATCTCATCATGTTATCATCATCATCATCATCATCATCATCATCTCATCATGATATCATCATCATCATCATCATCATCTCATCATGATATCATCATCATGATATCATCATCATGATATCATCATCATTATCATCATCATCTCATCATGATATCATCATCATCATCATCATCATCATCATCATCATCATCATCTCATCATGATATCATCATCATCTCATCATGATATCATCATCATCATCATCTCATCATGATATCATCATCATCATCATCATCATCATCTCATCATTATATCATCATCATCATCATCTCATCATGATATCAGAATCATGATATCATCATCATCATCATCTCATCATGATATCATCATCATCATCTCATCATGATATCATCATCATCATCTCATCATGTTATCATCATCATCATCATCTCATCATGATATCATCATCATCTCATCATGATATCATCATCATGATATCATCATCATCATCATCTCATCATGATATCATCATCATCATCTCATCATGATATCATCATCATGATATCATAATCATGACATCATCATCATCATCATCATGATATCATCATCATTATCTCATCATGATATCATCATCATCATCTCATCATGATATCATCATCATCATCATCATCATCTCATCATAATATCATCATCATCTCATCATGATATCATCATCATCTCATCATGATATCATCATCATCATCATCTCATCATGATATCATCATCATTATCTCATCATGTTATCATCATCATCATCATCATCTCATCATGATATCATCATCATCATCATCATCATCATCATCTCATCATGATATCATCATCATGATATCATCATCATGATATCATCATCACCATCATCATCTCATCATGATATCATCATCATCATCATCATCATCATCATCATCATCTCATCATGTTATCATCATCATCATCATCATCATCATCATCATCATCATCTCATCATGATATCATCATCATCATCTCATCATGATATCATCAGCATCATCATCATCATCTTATCATGATATCATCATCATCTCATCATGATATCATCATCATCATCATCATCATCATCATCTCATCATGATATCATCATCATCATCATCAGAATCATCATCATCATCTCATCATGATATCATCATCATGATATCATCATCATCATCATCATCATCATCTCATCATGATATCATCATCATCATCTCATCATGATATCATCATCATCATCATCATCATCATCAGAATCATCATCATCATCTCATCATGATATCATCATCATGATATCATCATCATCATCATCTCATCATGATATCATCATCATCATCTCATCATGATATCATCATCATCATCTCATCATGATATCATCATCATCATCTCATCATGATATCATCATCATCATTTCGTCATGTTATCATCATCATCATCATAATCTCATCATGATATCATCATCATCATCATCATCATCTCATCATGATATCATCATCATGATATCATCATCATGATATCATCATCATCATCTCATCATGTTATCATCATCATCATCATCATCATTATCATCATCATCTCATCATGATATCATCATCATCATCATCATCATCATCATCTCATCATGTTATCATCATCATCATCATCATCATTATCATCATCATCTCATCATGATATCATCATCATCTCATCATGATATCATCATCATCATCTCATCATGATATCATCATCATCATCTCATCATGATATCATCATCATCATCATCATCATCATCATCTTATCATGATATCATCATCATCATCTCATCATATCATCATCATGATATCATCATCATGATATCATCATCATTATCATCATCATCATCTCATCATGATATCATCATCATCATCATCATCATCATCATCATCATCTCATCATGATATCATCATCATCTCATCATGATATCATCAGCATCATCATCATCATCTTATCATGATATCATCATCATCTCATCATGATATCATCATCATCATCATCATCATCATCATCATCATCATCATCATCATCATCATCTCATCATGATATCATCATCATCATCATCAGAATCATCATCATCATCATCTCATCATGATATCATCATCATGATATCATCATCATCATCATCATCATCATCTCATCATGATATCATCATCATCATCTCATCATGATATCATCATCATCATCATCATCAGAATCATCATCATCATCTCATCATGATATCATCATCATGATATCATCATCATCATCATCTCATCATGATATCATCATCATCATCTCATCATGATATCATCATCATGATTTCATCATCATCATCATCATCTCATCATGATATCATCATCATCATCTCATCATGATATCATCATCATGATATCATCATCATCATCATCATCTCATCATAATATCATCATCATCATCATCTCATCATGATATCATCATCATCATCTCATCATGATATCATCATCATGATATCATCATCATCATCATCATAATCTCATCATAATATCATCATCATCTCATCATGATATCATCATCATCATCTCATCATGATATCATCATCATCATCATCATCATCTCATCATGATATCATCATCATCATCTCATCATGATATCATCATCATTATCTCATCATGTTATCATCATCATCATCATCATCATCATCTCATCATGATATCATCATCATCATAATCATCATCATCATCTCATCATGATATCATCATCATGATATCATCATCATCATCATCTCATCATGATATCATCATCATCATCTCATCATGATATCATCATCATGATATCATCATCATCATCATCTCATCATGATATCATCATCATCATCTCATCATGATATCATCATCATCATCTCATCATGATATCATCATCATGATATCATCATCATCATCATCTCATCATGATATCATCATTATCATCTCATCATGATATCATCATCATCTCATCATGATATCATCATCATCATCATCTCATCATGATATCATCTTCATGATATCATCATCATCATCTCATCATGTCATCAACATCATCTCATCATGATATCATCATCATGATATCATCATCATCATCTCATCACGATATCATCATCATCAGCTCATCATGGTATTATCATCATCTCATCATATCATCAACATCATCTCATCATGATATCATCATCATGTTATCATCATCATCATCATCATCATCATCATCATCATCATCATCGTCATCTCATCATGATATCATCATCATCATCTCATCATTATAT
>JAYKOZ010000093.1:4832500-5005000 GCA_036172795.1 Pelodytes ibericus
TATCATCATCATGATATCATCATCATGATATCATCATCATTATCATCATCATCTCATCATGATATCATCATCATCATCATCATCATCATCATCATCTCATCATGATATCATCATCATCTCATCATGATATCATCAGCATCATCATCATCATCTTATCATGATATCATCATCATCTCATCATGATATCATCATCATCATCATCATCATCATCATCATCATCTCATCATGATATCATCATCATCATCATCAGAATCATCATCATCATCATCTCATCATGATATCATCATCATGATATCATCATCATCATCATCATCATCATCTCATCATGATATCATCATCATCATCTCATCATGATATCATCATCATCATCATCATCAGAATCATCATCATCATCTCATCATGATATCATCATCATGATATCATCATCATCATCATCTCATCATGATATCATCATCATCATCTCATCATGATATCATCATCATGATTTCATCATCATCATCATCATCTCATCATGATATCATCATCATCATCTCATCATGATATCATCATCATGATATCATCATCATCATCATCATCTCATCATAATATCATCATCATCATCATCTCATCATGATATCATCATCATCATCTCATCATGATATCATCATCATGATATCATCATCATCATCATCATCATCTCATCATAATATCATCATCATCTCATCATGATATCATCATCATCATCTCATCATGATATCATCATCATCATCATCATCATCTCATCATGATATCATCATCATTATCTCATCATGTTATCATCATCATCATCATCATCATCATCTCATCATGATATCATCATCATCATCATCATAATCATCATCATCATCTCATCATGATATCATCATCATGATATCATCATCATCATCATCTCATCATGATATCATCATCATCATCTCATCATGATATCATCATCATGATATCATCATCATCATCATCTCATCATGATATCATCATCATCATCTCATCATGATATCATCATCATCATCTCATCATGATATCATCATCATGATATCATCATCATCATCATCTCATCATGATATCATCATTATCATCTCATCATGATATCATCATCATCTCATCATGATATCATCATCATCATCATCTCATCATGATATCATCTTCATGATATCATCATCATCATCTCATCATGTCATCAACATCATCTCATCATGATATCATCATCATGATATCATCATCATCATCTCATCACGATATCATCATCATCAGCTCATCATGGTATCATCATCATCTCATCATATCATCAACATCATCTCATCATGATATCATCATCATGTTATCATCATCATCATCATCATCATCATCATCATCATCATCATCATCATCTCATCATGATATCATCATCATCATCTCATCATTATATCATCATTATCATCATCATCTCATCATGATATCATCAAGATATCATCATTATCATCTCATCATGATATCATCATCATCATCATCATCATCATCATCATCATCATCTCATCATGATATCATCATCATCATCATCTCATCATGATATCATCATCATCTCATCATGATATCATCATCATCTCATCACGATATCATCATCATCAGCTCATCATGGTATCATCATCATCATCATCTCATCATGGTATCATCATCATCATCATCTCATCATGATATCATCATCATCTCATCATGATATCATCAGCATCATCATCATCTCATCATGATATCATCATCATCTCATCATGATATCATCAGCATCATCATGATATCATCAGCATCATCATCATCTCATCATGATATCATCATCATCATCATCATCATAATCATCTCATCATTATATCATCATCATCTCATCATGATATCATCATCATGATATCATCATCATCATCATCATCTCATCATGATATCATCATCATCATCTCATCATGATATCATCATCATCATCATCTCATCATAATATCATCATCATCATCTCATCATGATATCATCATCATCATCATCTCATCATGATATCATCATCATCATCTCATTATGATATCATCATCATCATCTCATCATGATATCATCATCATCATCTCATCATGTTATCATCATCATCATCATCATCTCATCATGATATCATCATCATCATCATCATCATCATCATCATCTCATCATGATATCATCATCATGATATCATCATCATCATCTCATCATATCATCATCATTATCATCATCATGTCATCATGATATCATCATCATCATCATCATCATCATCATCATCATCATCATCTCATCATGATATCATCATCATCTCATCATGATATCATCATCATGATATCATCATCATCATCATCTCATCATGATATCATCATCATCATCTCATCATGATATATTCATCATCATCATCTCATCATGATATCATCATCATCATCATCTCATCATCATATCATCATCATCATCTCATCATGTTATCATCATCATCATCTCATCATGATATCATCATCATCATCATCATCTCATCATGATATCATCATCGTGATATCATCATCATCATCATCATCTCATCATGATATCATCGTCATCATCTCATCATGATATCATCATCATGATATCATAATCATGACATCATCATCATCATCATGATATCATCATCATCATCATCTCATCATGATATCATCATCATCATCTCATCATGATATCATCATCATCATCAAAATCTCATCATAATATCATCATCATATCATTATGATATCATCATCATCTCATCATGATATCATCATCATCATCTCATCATGATATCATCATCATTATCTCATCATGATATCATCATCATCATCATCATCATCATCATCATCATCATCTCATCATGATATCATCATCATGATATCATCATCATCATCATCATCTCATCATGATATCATCATCATCATCTCATCATGATATCATCATCATGATATCATAATCATGACATCATCATCATCATCATCTCATCATTATCTCATCATGATATCATCATCATCATCATCATCATCATTATCATCATCATCTCATCATGATATCATCATCATGATATCATCATCATCATCATCTCATCATGATATCATCATCATCATCTCATCATGATATCATCATCATGATATCATAATCATGACATCATCATCATCATCATCATCTCGTCATGATATCATCATCATGATATCATAATCATGACATCATCATCATCATCATCATCTCATCATGATATCATCATCATCTCATCATGATATCATCATCATCATCATCTCATCATGATATCATCATCATCATCATCATCATCATCATCATCATCATCATCATCATCATCTCATCATGATATCATCATCATCATCTCATCATGATATCATCATCATCATCATCTCATCATAATATCATCATCATCATCTCATCATGATATCATCATCATCTCATCATGATATCATCATCATCATCTCATTATGATATCATCATCATCATCATCTCATCATGATATCATCATCATCATCTCATCATGTTATCATCATCATCATCATCATCATCATCATCTCATCATGATATCATCATCATCATCATCATCATCTCATCATGATATCATCATCATGATATCATCATCATGATATCATCATCATTATCATCATCATCTCATCATGATATCATCATCATCATCATCATCATCATCATCATCATCATCATCATCTCATCATGATATCATCATCATCTCATCATGATATCATCATCATCATCATCTCATCATGATATCATCATCATCATCATCATCATCATCTCATCATTATATCATCATCATCATCATCTCATCATGATATCAGAATCATGATATCATCATCATCATCATCTCATCATGATATCATCATCATCATCTCATCATGATATCATCATCATCATCTCATCATGTTATCATCATCATCATCATCTCATCATGATATCATCATCATCTCATCATGATATCATCATCATGATATCATCATCATCATCATCTCATCATGATATCATCATCATCATCTCATCATGATATCATCATCATGATATCATAATCATGACATCATCATCATCATCATCATGATATCATCATCATTATCTCATCATGATATCATCATCATCATCTCATCATGATATCATCATCATCATCATCATCATCTCATCATAATATCATCATCATCTCATCATGATATCATCATCATCTCATCATGATATCATCATCATCATCATCTCATCATGATATCATCATCATTATCTCATCATGTTATCATCATCATCATCATCATCTCATCATGATATCATCATCATCATCATCATCATCATCATCTCATCATGATATCATCATCATGATATCATCATCATGATATCATCATCACCATCATCATCTCATCATGATATCATCATCATCATCATCATCATCATCATCATCATCTCATCATGTTATCATCATCATCATCATCATCATCTCATCATGTTATCATCATCATCATCATCATCATCATCTCATCATGATATCATCATCATCATCATCATCTCATCATGATATCATCATCGTGATATCATCATCATCATCATCATCTCATCATGATATCATCGTCATCATCTCATCATGATATCATCATCATGATATCATAATCATGACATCATCATCATCATCATGATATCATCATCATCATCATCTCATCATGATATCATCATCATCATCTCATCATGATATCATCATCATCATCAAAATCTCATCATAATATCATCATCATATCATTATGATATCATCATCATCTCATCATGATATCATCATCATCATCTCATCATGATATCATCATCATTATCTCATCATGATATCATCATCATCATCATCATCATCATCATCATCATCTCATCATGATATCATCATCATGATATCATCATCATCATCATCATCTCATCATGATATCATCATCATCATCTCATCATGATATCATCATCATGATATCATAATCATGACATCATCATCATCATCATCTCATCATTATCTCATCATGATATCATCATCATCATCATCATCATTATCATCATCATCTCATCATGATATCATCATCATGATATCATCATCATCATCATCTCATCATGATATCATCATCATCATCATCTCATCATGATATCATCATCATGATATCATAATCATGACATCATCATCATCATCATCATCATCATCTCATCATGATATCATCATCATGATATCATAATCATGACATCATCATCATCATCATCATCATCTCATCATGATATCATCATCATCTCATCATGATATCATCATCATCATCATCTCATCATGATATCATCATCATCATCATCATCATCATCATCATCTCATCATGATATCATCATCATCATCTCATCATGATATCATCATCATCTCATCATAATATCATCATCATCATCTCATCATGATATCATCATCATCATCATCTCATCATGATATCATCATCATCATCTCATTATGATATCATCATCATCATCATCTCATCATGATATCATCATCATCATCTCATCATGTTATCATCATCATCATCATCATCATCATCATCATCATCATCTCATCATGATATCATCATCATCATCATCATCTCATCATGATATCATCATCATGATATCATCATCACGATATCATGATCATCAGCTCATCATGGTATCATCATCATCTCATCATATCATCAACATCATCTCATCATGATATCATCATCATGATATCATCATCATCATCTCATCACGATATCATCATCATCATCATCTCATCATGATATCATCATCATCATCTCATCATGATATCATCATCATCTCATCATGATATCATCATCATCATCATCATCATCATCATCATCATATCATGATATCATCATCAGCATCATCATCTCATCATGATATCATCATCATCATCTCATCATGATATCATCATCATCATCTCATCATGTTATCATCATCATCATCATCTCATCATGATATCATCATCATCTCATCATGATATCATCATCATCATCATCTCATCATGATATCATCATCATCATCTCATCATGATATCATCATCATGATATCATAATCATGACATCATCATCATCATCATCATGATATCATCATCATCATCTCATCATGATATCATCATCATCATCTCATCATGATATCATCATCATCTCATCATAATATCATCATCATCTCATCATGATATCATCATCATCTCATCATGATATCATCATCATCATCATCTCATCATGATAACATCATCATTATCTCATCATGTTATCATCATCATCATCATCATCTCATCATGATATCATCATCATCATCATCATCATCATCATCATCTCATCATGATATCATCATCATGATATCATCATCATGATATCATCATCATCATCATCATCTCATCATGATATCATCATTATCATCATCATCATCATCATCATCATCTCATCATGTTATCATCATCATCATCATCTCATCATGTTATCATCATCATCATCATCATCATCTCATCATGATATCATCATCATCATCATCATCTCATCATGTTATCATCA
This sequence comes from Pelodytes ibericus, assembly GCA_036172795.1. Taxonomy (NCBI): domain Eukaryota; kingdom Metazoa; phylum Chordata; class Amphibia; order Anura; family Pelodytidae; genus Pelodytes; species Pelodytes ibericus. The sequence goes on from JAYKOZ010000093.1 coordinate 4,839,064, forward strand.
TCATCATCATCATCATCTCATCATGATATCATCATCATCATCATCATCATCTCATCATGATATCATCATCATCATCTCATCATGTTATCATCATCATCATCATCTCATCATGATATCATCATCATCTCATCATGATATCATCATCATGATATCATCATCATCATCATCTCATCATGATATCATCATCATCATCTCATCATGATATCATCATCATGATATCATAATCATGACATCATCATCATCATCATCATGATATCATCATCATCATCTCATCATAATATCATCATCATCTCATCATGATATCATCATCATCATCATCATCATCATCTCATCATAATATCATCATCATCTCATCATGATATCATCATCATCTCATCATGATATCATCATCATCATCATCTCATCATGATATCATCATCATTATCTCATCATGTTATCATCATCATCATCATCATCTCATCATGATATCATCATCATCATCATCATCTCAATCTCATCATGATATCATCATCATGATATCATCATCATGATATCATCATCATCATCATCATCTCATCATGATATCATCATCTCATCATGATATCATCATCATGATATCGTAATCATGGCATCATCATCATCATCATCATCATCTCATCATGATATCATCATCATCTCATCATGATATCATCATCATCATCATCTCATCATGGTATCATCTTCATGATATCATCATAATCTCATCACGATATCATCATCATCAGCTCATCATGATTTCATCATCATCTCATCATATCATCAACATCATCTCATCATGATATCATCATCATGATATCATCATCATCATCATCTCATCATGATATCATCATCATCTCATCATTATATCATAATCATCATCATCTCATCATGATATCATCATCATTTCATCATGATATCATCATCATGATATCATCATCATGATATCATCATCATCATCATCATCATCTCATCATGATATCATCATCATCTCATCATGATATCATCAGCATCATCATCATCTCATCATCATCTCATCATGATATCATCAGCATCATCATCATCATCATCATCTCATCATGATATCATCATCATCTCATCATATCATCAGCATCATCATCATCATCATCATATCATCATGATATCATCATCATCATCATCATCATCATCATCATCATCTCATCACGATATCATCATCATCAGCTCATCATGGTATCATCATCATCTCATCATATCATCAACATCATCTAATCATGATATCATCATCATGATATCATCATCATCATCATCTCATCACGATATCATCATCATCATCATCTCATCATGATATCATCATCATCATCATCTCATCATGATATCATCATCATCTCATCATGATATCATCATCATCATCATCATCATCATCATCATCATATCACGATATCATCATCATCATCATCTCATCATGATATCATCATCATCATCATCTCATCATGATATCATCATCATGACATTATCATCATCATCATCATCATCTCATCATGATATCATCATCATCATGATATCATCATCATGATATCATCATCATCATCATCATCTCATCATGATATCATCATCATGATATCATCATCATCATCATCATCATCATCTCATCATGATATCATCATCATCATCTCATCATGATATATTAATCATCATCATCTCATCATGATATCATCATCATCATCATCTCATCATGATATCATCATCATCATCTCATCATGTTATCATCATCATCTCATCATGATATCATCATCATCATCATCTCATCATGATATCATCTTCATGATATCATCATCATCTCATCACGATATCATCATCATCAGCTCATCATGATATCATCATCATCTCATCATATCATCAACATCATCTCTTCATGATATCATCATCATGATATCATCATCATCATCTCATCATGATATCATCAGCATCTCATCATTATATCATAATCATCATCATCTCATCATGATATCATCATCATCTCATCATGATATCATCAGCATCATCATCATCATCATCTCATCATGATATCATCATCATCTCATCATGATATCATTAGCATTATCATCATCATCATCATCATATCATCATGATATCATCATCATCATCATCATCATCTCATCACGATATCATGATCATCAGCTCATCATGGTATCATCATCATCTCATCATATCATCAACATCATCTCATCATGATATCATCATCATGATATCATCATCATCATCTCATCACGATATCATCATCATCATCATCTCATCATGATATCATCATCATCATCTCATCATGATATCATCATCATCTCATCATGATATCATCATCATCATCATCATCATCATCATCATCATATCATGATATCATCATCAGCATCATCATCTCATCATGATATCATCATCATCATATCATCATGATATCATCATCATGACATTATCATCATCATCATCATCATCATCATCATCATCATCTCATCATGATATCATCATCATGATATCATCATCATGATATCATCATCATCTCATCATGATATCATCATCATTATATCATCATCATCATCATCTCATCATGATATCATCATCATCATATCATCATGATATCATCATCATGACATTATCATCATCATCATCATCATCATCATCATCTCATCATGATATCATCATCATCATGATATCATCATCATCATGATATCATCATCATCATGATATCATCATCATCACCATCATCATCATCTCATCATGATATCATCATCATGATATCATCATCATCATCATCTCATCATGATATCATCATCATCATCTCATCATGATATATTCATCATCATCATCTCATCATGATATCATCATCATCATCATCATCTCATCATGATATCATCATCATGATATCATCATTATCATCATCTCATCATGATATCATCGTCATCATCTCATCATGATATCATCATCATGATATCATAATCATGACATCATCATCATGATATCATCATCATCTCATCATGATATCATCATCATCATCTCATCATGATATCATCATCATCATCAAAATCTCATCATAATATCATCATCATATCATCATGATATCATCATCATGATATCATCATCATCATCATCTCATCATGATATCATCATCATCTCATCATGATATCATCAGCATCATCATCATCTCATCATGATATCATCATCATCTCATCATGATATCATCAGCATCATCATCATCATCATCTCATCATGATATCATCATCATCATCTCATCATGATATCATCATCATCATCATCTCATCATGATATCATCATCATCTCATCATGATATCATCAGCATCATCATCATCTCATCATGATATCATCATCATCTCATCATGATATCATCAGCATCATCATCATCATCATCTCATCATGATATCATCATCATCATCTCATCATGATATCATCATCATTATCTCATCATGATATCATCATCATCATCATCATCATCTCATCATGATATCATCATCATGATATCATCATCATCATCATCATCATCTCATCATGATATCATCTTCATCATCTCATCATGATATCATCATCATGATATCATAATCATGACATCATCATCATCATCATCATCATCATCTCATCATGATATCATCATCATGATATCATAATCATGACATCATCATGATCATCATCTCATCATGATATCATCATCATCTCATCATGATATCATCGTCATCATCATCTCATCATGATATCATCTTCATGATATCATCATCTTCTCATCACGATATCATCATCATCAGCTCATCATGATATCATCATCATCTCATCATATCATCAACATCATCTCATCATGATATCATCATCATGATATCATCATCATCTCATCATGATATCATCATCATCTCATCATTATATCATCATCATCATCATCATCTCATCATGATATCATCATCATCTCATCATGATATCATCATCATGATATCATCATCATCATCATCTCATCATCATCTCATCATGATATCATCAGCATCATCATCATCTCATCATGATATCATCATCATCTCATCATGATATCATCAGCATCATCATCATCATCATCTCATCATAATATCATCATCATCTCATCATGATATCATCAGCATCATCATCATCATGATATCATCATGATATCATCATCATCATCATCATCTCATCATGATATCATCATCATCATCTTCATCATCATCATCATCATCATCTCATCATAATATCATCATCATCTCATCATGATATCATCATCATCATCATCTCATCATGATATCATCATCATCATCATCATCATCATCTCATCATGATATCATCATCATCATCTCATCATGTTATCATCATCATCATCATCTCATCATGATATCATCATCATCATCATCATCATCATCATCATCTCATCATAACATCATCATGATATCATCATCATCATCATCATCATCATCATCATCTCATCATGATATCATCATCATACTATCATCATCATCTCATCATGATATCATCATCATGATATCATAATCATCATCTCATCATGATCTCATCATCATGATATCATCATCATCATCTCATCATGATATCATCATCATCATCATCATCTCATCATGATATCATCATCATGATATCATAATCATGACATCATCATCATCATCATGATCATCATCATCATCTCATCATGATATCATCATCATCTCATCATGATATCATCATCATCATCATCATCATCATCATCATCATCATCATCATCATATCATTATATCATCATCAGCATCATCATCTCATCATGATATCATCATCATCATATCATCATGATATCATCATCATGACATTATCATCATCATCATCATCATCATCATCATCATCATCTCATCATGATATCATCATCATCATGATATCATCATCATGATATCATCATCATCATCTCATCATGATATCATCATCATCATGATATCATCATCATCATGATATCATCATCATGATATCATCATCATCATCATCTCATCATGATATCATCATCATGATATCATCATCATCATCATCTCATCATGATATCATCATCATCATCTCATCATGATATATTCATCATCATCATCTCATCATGATATCATCATCATCATCATCTCATCATGATATCATCATCATCATCTCATCATGTTATCATCATCATCATCTCATCATGATATCATCATCATCATCATCATCATCTCATCATGATATCATCATCATGATATCATCATCATCATCATCTCATCATGATATCATCGTCATCATCTCATCATGATATCATCATCATGATATCATAATCATGACATCATCATCATCATCATGATATCATCATCATCATCCTCTCATCATGATATCATCATCATCATCTCATCATGATATCATCATCATCATCATCAAAATCTCATCATAATATCATCATCATATCATCATGATATCATCATCATCTCATCATGATATCATCATCATCATCTCATCATGATATCATCATCATTATCTCATCATGATATCATCATCATCATCATCATCATCATCTCATCATGATATCATCATCATGATATCATCATCATCATCATCTCATCATGATATCATCATCATCATCTCATCATGATATCATCATCATGATATCATAATCATGACATCATCATCATCATCATCATCATCTCATCATGATATCATCATCATGATATCATAATCATGACATCATCATCATCATCATCTCATCATGATATCATCATCATCTCATCATGATATCATCGTCATCATCATCTCATCATGATATCATCTTCATGATATCATCATCATCTCATCACGATATCATCATCATCAGCTCATCATGATATCATCATCATCTCATCATATCATCAACATCATCTCATCATGATATCATCATCATGATATCATCATCATGATATCATCATCATGATATCATCATCATCATGATATCATCATCATGATATCATCATCATGATATCATCATCATGATATCATCATCATGATATCATCATCATCTCATCATGATATCATCATCATGATATCATCATCATCTCATCATGATATCATCTTCATCTCATCATTATATCATCATCTCATCATGATATCATCATCATCATTATCTCATCATGATATCATCATCATCATCATCTCATCATGATATCATCATCATCATCATTTCATCATGATATCATCATCTCATCATGTTATCATCATCATCATCATCTCATCATGATATCATCATCATCATCATCATCATCATCATCATCATCTCATCATGATATCATCATCATCTCATCATGATATCATTAGCATTATCATCATCATCATCATCATATCATCATGATATCATCATCATCATCATCATCATCTCATCACGATATCATGATCATCAGCTCATCATGGTATCATCATCATCTCATCATATCATCAACATCATCTCATCATGATATCATCATCATGATATCATCATCATCATCTCATCACGATATCATCATCATCATCATCTCATCATGATATCATCATCATCATCTCATCATGATATCATCATCATCTCATCATGATATCATCATCATCATCATCATCATCATCATCATCATATCATGATATCATCATCAGCATCATCATCTCATCATGATATCATCATCATCATATCATCATGATATCATCATCATGACATTATCATCATCATCATCATCATCATCATCATCATCATCTCATCATGATATCATCATCATGATATCATCATCATGATATCATCATCATCTCATCATGATATCATCATCATTATATCATCATCATCATCATCTCATCATGATATCATCATCATCATATCATCATGATATCATCATCATGACATTATCATCATCATCATCATCATCATCATCATCTCATCATGATATCATCATCATCATGATATCATCATCATCATGATATCATCATCATCATGATATCATCATCATCACCATCATCATCATCTCATCATGATATCATCATCATGATATCATCATCATCATCATCTCATCATGATATCATCATCATCATCTCATCATGATATATTCATCATCATCATCTCATCATGATATCATCATCATCATCATCATCTCATCATGATATCATCATCATGATATCATCATTATCATCATCTCATCATGATATCATCGTCATCATCTCATCATGATATCATCATCATGATATCATAATCATGACATCATCATCATGATATCATCATCATCTCATCATGATATCATCATCATCATCTCATCATGATATCATCATCATCATCAAAATCTCATCATAATATCATCATCATATCATCATGATATCATCATCATGATATCATCATCATCATCATCTCATCATGATATCATCATCATCTCATCATGATATCATCAGCATCATCATCATCTCATCATGATATCATCATCATCTCATCATGATATCATCAGCATCATCATCATCATCATCTCATCATGATATCATCATCATCATCTCATCATGATATCATCATCATCATCATCTCATCATGATATCATCATCATCTCATCATGATATCATCAGCATCATCATCATCTCATCATGATATCATCATCATCTCATCATGATATCATCAGCATCATTATCTCATCATGATATCATCATCATCATCATCTCATCATGATATCATCATCGTCATCATTTCATCATGATATCATCATCTCATCATGTTATCATCATCATCATCATCTCATCATGATATCATCATCATCATCATCATCATCATCATCATCATCTCATCATAACATCATCATGATATCATCATCATCTCATCATGATATCATCATCATACTATCATCATCATCTCATCATGTTATCATCATCATCATCATCATCTCATCATGATATCATCATCATCATCATCATCATCTCATCATGATATCATCATCATCATCTCATCATGTTATCATCATCATCATCATCTCATCATGATATCATCATCATCTCATCATGATATCATCATCATGATATCATCATCATCATCATCTCATCATGATATCATCATCATCATCTCATCATGATATCATCATCATGATATCATAATCATGACATCATCATCATCATCATCATGATATCATCATCATCATCTCATCATGATATCATCATCATCATCTCATCATGATATCATCATCATCATCATCATCATCATCTCATCATAATATCATCATCATCTCATCATGATATCATCATCATCTCATCATGATATCATCATCATCATCATCTCATCATGATATCATCATCATTATCTCATCATGTTATCATCATCATCATCATCATCTCATCATGATATCATCATCATCTTCATCATCTCAATCTCATCATGATATCATCATCATGATATCATCATCATCATCATCATCATCTCATCATGATATCATCATCTCATCATGATATCATCATCATGATATCGTAATCATGGCATCATCATCATCATCATCATCATCTCATCATGATATCATCATCATCTCATCATGATATCATCATCATCATCATCTCATCATGGTATCATCTTCATGATATCATCATAATCTCATCACGATATCATCATCATCAGCTCATCATGATTTCATCATCATCTCATCATATCATCAACATCATCTCATCATGATATCATCATCATGATATCATCATCATCATCATCTCATCATGATATCATCATCATCTCATCATTATATCATAATCATCATCATCTCATCATGATATCATCATCATTTCATCATGATATCATCATCATGATATCATCATCATGATATCATCATCATCATCATCATCATCTCATCATGATATCATCATCATCTCATCATGATATCATCAGCATCATCATCATCTCATCATCATCTCATCATGATATCATCAGCATCATCATCATCATCATCATCTCATCATGATATCATCATCATCTCATCATATCATCAGCATCATCATCATCATCATCATATCATCATGATATCATCATCATCATCATCATCATCATCATCATCTCATCACGATATCATCATCATCAGCTCATCATGGTATCATCATCATCTCATCATATCATCAACATCATCTAATCATGATATCATCATCATGATATCATCATCATCATCATCTCATCACGATATCATCATCATCATCATCTCATCATGATATCATCATCATCATCATCTCATCATGATATCATCATCATCTCATCATGATATCATCATCATCATCATCATCATCATCATCATCATCATATCACGATATCATCATCATCATCATCTCATCATGATATCATCATCATCATCATCTCATCATGATATCATCATCATGACATTATCATCATCATCATCATCATCTCATCATGATATCATCATCATCATGATATCATCATCATGATATCATCATCATCATCATCATCATCTCATCATGATATCATCATCATGATATCATCATCATCATCATCATCATCTCATCATGATATCATCATCATCATCTCATCATGATATATTAATCATCATCATCTCATCATGATATCATCATCATCATCATCTCATCATGATATCATCATCATCATCTCATCATGTTATCATCATCATCTCATCATGATATCATCATCATCATCATCTCATCATGATATCATCTTCATGATATCATCATCATCTCATCACGATATCATCATCATCAGCTCATCATGATATCATCATCATCTCATCATATCATCAACATCATCTCATCATGATATCATCATCATGATATCATCATCATCATCTCATCATGATATCATCAGCATCTCATCATTATATCATAATCATCATCATCTCATCATGATATCATCATCATCTCATCATGATATCATCATCATGATATCATCATCATGATATCATCATCATCATCATCATCATCTCATCATGATATCATCATCATCTCATCATGATATCATCAGCATCATCATCATCTCATCATCATCTCATCATGATATCATCAGCATCATCATCATCATCATCATCTCATCATGATATCATCATCATCTCATCATATCATCAGCATCATCATCATCATCATCATATCATCATGATATCATCATCATCATCATCATCATCATCATCATCATCATCTCATCACGATATCATCATCATCAGCTCATCATGGTATCATCATCATCTCATCATATCATCAACATCATCTAATCATGATATCATCATCATGATATCATCATCATCATCATCTCATCACGATATCATCATCATCATCATCTCATCATGATATCATCATCATCATCATCTCATCATGATATCATCATCATCTCATCATGATATCATCATCATCATCATCATCATCATCATCATCATATCACGATATCATCATCATCATCATCTGATCATGATATCATCATCATCATCATCTCATCATGATATCATCATCATGACATTATCATCATCATCATCATCATCTCATCATGATATCATCATCATCATGATATCATCATCATGATATCATCATCATCATCATCTCATCATGATATCATCATCATGATATCATCATCATCATCATCATCATCTCATCATGATATCATCAGCATCTCATCATTATATCATAATCATCATCATCTCATCATGATATCATCATCATCTCATCATGATATCATCAGCATCATCATCATCATCATCTCATCATGATATCATCATCATCTCATCATGATATCATTAGCATTATCATCATCATCATCATCATATCATCATGATATCATCATCATCATCATCATCTCATCACGATATCATCATCATCAGCTCATCATGGTATCATCATCATCTCATCATATCATCAACATCATCTCATCATGATATCATCATCATGATATCATCATCATCATCTCATCACGATATCATCATCATCATCATCTCATCATGATATCATCATCATCATCATCTCATCATGATATCATCATCATCTCATCATGATATCATCATCATCATCATCATCATCATCATCATCATATCATGATATCATCATCAGCATCATCATCTCATCATGATATCATCATCATCATATCATCATGATATCATCATCATGACATTATCATCATCATCATCATCATCATCATCATCATCATCATCTCATCATGATATCATCATCATCATGATATCATCATCATGATATCATCATCATGATATCATCATCATCTCATCATGATATCATCATCATGATATCATCATCATCATCATCTCATCATGATATCATCATCATCATATCATCATGATATCATCATCATGACATTATCATCATCATCATCATCATCATCATCTCATCATGATATCATCATCATCATGATATCATCATCATCATGATATCATCATCATCACCATCATCATCATCTCATCATGATATCATCATCATGATATCATCATCATCATCATCTCATCATGATATCATCATCATCATCTCATCATGATATATTCATCATCATCATCTCATCATGATATCATCATCATCATCATCATCTCATCATGATATCATCATCATGATATCATCATTATCATCATCTCATCATGATATCATCGTCATCATCTCATCATGATATCATCATCATGATATCATAATCATGACATCATCATCATGATATCATCATCATCTCATCATGATATCATCATCATCATCTCATCATGATATCATCATCATCATCAAAATCTCATCATAATATCATCATCATATCATCATGATATCATCATCATGATATCATCACCATCATCTCATCATGATATCATCATCATCTCATCATAATATCATCAGCATCATCATCATCTCATCATGATATCATCATCATCTCATCATGATATCATCAGCATCATCATCATCATCATCATCTCATCATGATATCATCATCATCATCTCATCATGATATCATCATCATTATCTCATCATGATATCATCATCATCATCATCATCATCATCTCATCATGATATCATCATCATGATATCATCATCATCATCATCATCATCATCTCATCATGATATCATCTTCATCATCTCATCATGATATCATCATCATGATATCATAATCATGACATCATCATCATCATCATCATCATCATCTCATCATGATATCATCATCATGATATCATAATCATGACATCATCATGATCATCATCTCATCATGATATCATCATCATCTCATCATGATATCATCGTCATCATCATCTCATCATGATATCATCTTCATGATATCATCATCTTCTCATCACGATATCATCATCATCAGCTCATCATGATATCATCATCATCTCATCATATCATCAACATCATCTCATCATGATATCATCATCATGATATCATCATCATCTCATCATGATATCATCATCATCTCATCATTATATCATCATCATCATCATCATCTCATCATGATATCATCATCATCTCATCATGATATCATCATCATGATATCATCATCATCATCATCATCTCATCATCATCTCATCATGACATCATCAGCATCATCATCATCTCATCATGATATCATCATCATCTCATCATGATATCATCAGCATCATCATCATCATCATCTCATCATAATATCATCATCATCTCATCATGATATCATCAGCATCATCATCATCATGATATCATCATGATATCATCATCATCATCATCATCTCATCATGATATCATCATCATCATCTTCATCATCATCATCATCATCATCATCATCTCATCATAATATCATCATCATCTCATCATGATATCATCATCATCATCATCTCATCATGATATCATCATCATCATCATCATCATCTCATCATGATATCATCATCATCATCTCATCATGTTATCATCATCATCATCATCTCATCATGATATCATCATCATCATCATCATCATCATCATCATCTCATCATAATATCATCATCATCTCATCATGATATCATCATCATCATCATCTCATCATGATATCATCATCATCATCATCATCATCATCTCATCATGATATCATCATCATCATCTCATCATGTTATCATCATCATCATCATCTCATCATGATATCATCATCATCATCATCATCATCATCATCATCATCTCATCATAACATCATCATGATATCATCATCATCATCATCATCATCATCATCTCATCATGATATCATCATCATACTATCATCATCATCTCATCATGATATCATCATCATGATATCATAATCATCATCTCATCATGATCTCATCATCATGATATCATCATCATCATCTCATCATGATATCATCATCATCATCATCTCATCATGATATCATCATCATGATATCATAATCATGACATCATCATCATCATCATGATCATCATCATCATCTCATCATGATATCATCATCATCTCATCATGATATCATCATCATCATCATCATCATCATCATCATCATCATCATCATCATATCATTATATCATCATCAGCATCATCATCTCATCATGATATCATCATCATCATATCATCATGATATCATCATCATGACATTATCATCATCATCATCATCATCATCATCATCATCATCTCATCATGATATCATCATCATCATGATATCATCATCATGATATCATCATCATCATCTCATCATGATATCATCATCATCATTATCATCTCATCATGATATCATCATCATTATATCATCATGATATCATCATCATGACATTATCATCATCATCATCATCATCATCATCATCTCATCATGATATCATCATCATCATGATATCATCATCATCATGATATCATCATCATGATATCATCATCATCATCATCTCATCATGATATCATCATCATGATATCATCATCATCATCATCTCATCATGATATCATCATCATCATCTCATCATGATATATTCATCATCATCATCTCATCATGATATCATCATCATCATCATCTCATCATGATATCATCATCATCATCTCATCATGTTATCATCATCATCATCTCATCATGATATCATCATCATCATCATCATCATCTCATCATGATATCATCATCATGATATCATCATCATCATCATCTCATCATGATATCATCGTCATCATCTCATCATGATATCATCATCATGATATCATAATCATGACATCATCATCATCATCATGATATCATCATCATCATCCTCTCATCATGATATCATCATCATCATCTCATCATGATATCATCATCATCATCATCAAAATCTCATCATAATATCATCATCATATCATCATGATATCATCATCATCTCATCATGATATCATCATCATCATCTCATCATGATATCATCATCATTATCTCATCATGATATCATCATCATCATCATCATCATCATCATCTCATCATGATATCATCATCATGATATCATCATCATCATCATCTCATCATGATATCATCATCATCATCTCATCATGATATCATCATCATGATATCATAATCATGACATCATCATCATCATCATCATCATCTCATCATGATATCATCATCATGATATCATAATCATGACATCATCATCATCATCATCTCATCATGATATCATCATCATCTCATCATGATATCATCGTCATCATCATCTCATCATGATATCATCTTCATGATATCATCATCATCTCATCACGATATCATCATCATCAGCTCATCATGATATCATCATCATCTCATCATATCATCAACATCATCTCATCATGATATCATCATCATGATATCATCATCATGATATCATCATCATCTCATCATGATATCATCATCATGATATCATCATCATCTCATCATGATATCATCTTCATCTCATCATTATATCATCATCTCATCATGATATCATCATCATCATTATCTCATCATGATATCATCATCATCATCATCTCATCATGATATCATCATCATCATCATCTCATCATGATATCATCATGTTATCATCATCATCATCATCTCATCATGATATCATCATCATCATCATCATCATCATCATCATCATCATCATCTCATCATAACATCATCATGATATCATCATCATCTCATCATGATATCATCATCATACTATCATCATCATCTCATCATGATATCATCATCATGATATCATCATCATCATCATCATCATCTCATCATGATCTCATCATCATGATATCATCATCATCATCTCATCATGATATCATCATCATCATCATCTCATCATGATATCATCATCATGATATCATAATCATGACATCATCATCATCATCATCATCATCATGATCATCATCATCATCTCATCATGATATCATCATCATCTCATCATGATATCATCATCATCATCATGATCATCATCATCATCATCTCATCATGATATCATCATCATCTCATCATGATATCATCATCATCATCATCATCTCATCATGATATCAACATCATGATATCATCATCATCTCATCACGATATCATCATCATCATCTCATCATTATATCATCATCATCATCATCTCATCATGATATCATCATCATCTCATCATGATATTATCATGATATCATCATTATATCATCATGATATCATCATGATATCATCATTATCATCTCATCATGATTTCATCATCATCATCATCATGATATCATCATCATCATCTCATCATGATATCATCATCATCATCATCTCATCATGATATCATCATCATCATCATCTCATCATGATATCATCATCATGACATTATCATCAGCATCATCATCTCATCATGATATCATCATGATATCATCATCATGATATCATCATCATCATCATCATCTCATCATGATATCATCATCATCATCATCTCATCATGATATCATCATCATGATATCATCATCATCATCATCATCATCATAGTCTCATCATAATATCATCATCATCTCATCATGATATCATCATCATCATCATCTCATCATGATATCATCATCATCATCTCATCATGATATCATCATCATCATCTCATCATGTTATCATCATCATCATCATCATCATCATCATCTCATCATGATATCATCATCATCTCATCATGATATCATCATCATCATCATCATCTCATCATGATATCATCATCATCATATCATCATGTTATCATCATCATCATCATCATCTCATCATGATATCATCATCATCATCATCATCATCATCTCATCATGATATCATCATCATGATATCATCATCATCTCATCATATCATCATCATGATATCATCATCATGATATCATCATCATTATCATCATCATTATCATCATCATCTCATCATGATATCATCATCATCATCATCATCATCATCATCATTATCATCATCATTATCATCATCATCTCATCATGATATCATCATCATCATCATCATCATCATCATCATCATCATCATCATCATCTTATCATGATATCATCATCATCTCATCATGATATCATCATCATCATCATCATCATCTTATCATGATATCATCATCATTATCTCATCATGATATCATCATCATTATCATCATCATTATCATCATCATCTCATCATGATATCATCATCATCATCATCATCATCATCATCATCATCATCATCATCATCATTATCATCATCATTATCATCATCATCTCATCATGATATCATCATCATCATCATCATCTGATCATGATATCATCATCTCATCATGATATCATCATCATGATATCATCATCATCATCATCATCTCATCATGATATCATCATCATCTCATCATGATATCATCATCATGATATCACCATCATCATCATCATCTCATCATAATATCATCATCTCATCATGATATCATCATCTCATCATGATATCATCATCATCATCTCATCATGATATCATCATCATCATCTCATCATGATATCATCATCATCATCTCATCATAATATCATCATCATCTCATCATGATATCATCATCATCATCATCTCATCATGATATCATCATCATCATCTCATCATGATATCATCATCATCATATCATCATGTTTATCATCATCATCATCATCATCATCATCATCTCATCATGATATCATCATCATCATCATCATCATCATCTCATCGAGATATCATCATCATGATATCATCATCATGATATCATCATCATCATCTCATCATATCATCATCATGATATCATCATCATTATCATCATCATCTCATCATGATATCATCATCATCATCATCATCATCATCATCATCTCATCATGATATCATCATCATCTCATCATGATATCATCAGCATCATCATCATCATCATCATCATCATCATCATCATCATCTTATCATGATATCATCATCATCTCATCATGATATCATCAGCATCATCATCATCATCATCATCATCATCATCATCATCATCATCATCATCATCATCTTATCATGATATCATCATCATCTCATCATGATATCATCATCATCATCATCTCATCATGATATCATCTTCATGATATCATCATCATCTCATCACGATATCATCATCATCAGCTCATCATGATATCATCATCATCTCATCATGTCATCAACATCATCTCATCATGATATCATCATCATGATATCATCATCATAATCTCATCATGATATCATCATCATCTCATCATTATATCATCATCATCATCATCATCATCATCATCATCATCATCATCATCTCATCATGATATCATCATCATCATCATCATCATCTCATCATGATATCATCATCATCTCATCATGATATCATCAGCATCATCATCATCTCATCATGATATCATCATCATCTCATCATAATATCATAATATCATCATCATCATCATCATCATCATCATCTCATCATGATATCATCATCTCATCATGATATCATCAGCATCATCATCATCATCATATCATCATGATATCATCATCATCATCTCATCATGATATCATCATCATCATCATCATCAGCATCATCATCATCATCATTATCATCATCATCTCATCATCATCATCATCTCATCATCATCATCATCATCATCATCATCATCATCATCATCATCATCATCATCTTATCATGATATCATCATCATCTTATCATGATATCATCATCATCTCATCATGATATCATCATCATCATCATCATCATCATCATCATCATCTCATCATGATATCATCATCATTATCTCATCATGTTATCATCATCATCATCATCATCATCATCATCATCATCATCTCATCATGATATCATCATCATCATAATCATCATCATCATCTCATCATGATATCATCATCATCATCTCATCATGATATCATCATCATCATCTCATCATGATATCATCATCATGATATCATCATCATCATCATCATCATCATCATCATCATCTCATCATGATATCATCATCATCATCTCATCATCATCATCATCATCATCATCATCATCTCATCATGATATCATCATCATCATCTCATCATATCATCATCATGATATCATCATCATGATATCATCATCATTATCATCATCATCTCATCATGATATCATCATGATATCATCATCATCATCATCATCATCATCATCATCATCATCATCATCATCATCTCATCATGATATCATCATCATCATCTCATCATATCATCATCATGATATCATCATCATGATATCATCATCATCATCATCATCTCATCATGATATCATCATCATCATCTCATCATATCATCATCATGATATCATCATCATGATATCATCATCATTATCATCATCATCTCATCATGATATCATCATGATATCATCATCATCATCATCATCATCATCATCATCATCATCATCATCTCATCATGATATCATCATCATCATCTCATCATATCATCATCATGATATCATCATCATGATATCATCATCATTATCATCATCATCTCATCATGATATCATCATCATCATCATCATCATCATCATCATCATCATCTCATCATGATATCATCATCATCTCATCATGATATCATCAGCATCATCATCATCATCTTATCATGATATCATCATCATCTCATCATGATATCATCATCATCATCATCATCATCATCATCATCATCATCTCATCATGATATCATCATCATCATCATCAGAATCATCATCATCATCTCATCATGATATCATCATCATGATATCATCATCATCATCATCATCATCATCTCATCATGATATCATCATCATCATCTCATCATGATATCATCATCATCATCATCATCATCATCAGAATCATCATCATCATCTCATCATGATATCATCATCATGATATCATCATCATCATCATCTCATCATGATATCATCATCATCATCTCATCATGATATCATCATCATGATATCATCATCATGATTTCATCATCATCATCATCATCTCATCATGATATCATCATCATCATCTCATCATGATATCATCATCATGATATCATCATCATCATCATGATATCATCATCATCATCATCTCATCATAATATCATCATCATCTCATCATGATATCATCATCATCATCTCATCATGATATCATCATCATCATCTCATCATGATATCATCATCATCATTTCGTCATGTTATCATCATCATCATCATCATCTCATCATGATATCATCATCATCATCATCATCATCATCTCATCATGATATCATCATCATGATATCATCATCATCATCTCATCATGTTATCATCATCATCATCATCATTATCATCATCATCTCATCATGATATCATCATCATCATCATCATCATCATCATCATCATCATCATCTCATCATGATATCATCATCATCATCTCATCATGATATCATCATCATCATCTCATCATGATATCATCATCATCATCATCATCATCATCATCATCATCATCATCTTATCATGATATCATCATCATCATCTCATCATATCATCATCATGATATCATCATCATGATATCATCATCATTATCATCATCATCTCATCATGATATCATCATCATCATCATCATCATCATCATCATCATCATCTCATCATGATATCATCATCATCTCATCATGATATCATCAGCATCATCATCATCATCTTATCATGATATCATCATCATCTCATCATGATATCATCATCATCATCATCATCATCATCATCATCATCATCATCATCATCATCTCATCATGATATCATCATCATCATCAGAATCATCATCATCATCTCATCATGATATCATCATCATGATATCATCATCATCATCATCATCATCTCATCATGATATCATCATCATCATCTCATCATGATATCATCATCATCATCATCATCAGAATCATCATCATCATCTCATCATGATATCATCATCATGATATCATCATCATCATCATCTCATCATGATATCATCATCATCATCTCATCATGATATCATCATCATGATTTCATCATCATCATCATCATCTCATCATGATATCATCATCATCATCTCATCATGATATCATCATCATGATATCATCATCATCATCATGATCTCATCATAATATCATCATCATCATCATCTCATCATGATATCATCATCATCATCTCATCATGATATCATCATCATGATATCATCATCATCATCATCATCATCTCATCATAATATCATCATCATCTCATCATGATATCATCATCATCATCTCATCATGATATCATCATCATCATCATCATCATCTCATCATGATATCATCATCATTATCTCATCATGTTATCATCATCATCATCATCATCATCATCTCATCATGATATCATCATCACCATCATCATCATAATCATCATCATCATCTCATCATGATATCATCATCATGATATCATCATCATCATCATCTCACCATGATATCATCATCATCATCTCATCATGATATCATCATCATGATATCATCATCATCATCATCTCATCATGATATCATCATCATCATCTCATCATGATATCATCATCATCATCTCATCATGATATCATCATCATGATATCATCATCATCATCATCTCATCATGATATCATCATTATCATCTCATCATGATATCATCATCATCATCTCATCATGTCATCAACATCATCTCATCATGATATCATCATCATGATATCATCATCATCATCTCATCACGATATCATCATCATCAGCTCATCATGGTATCATCATCATCTCATCATATCATCAACATCATCTCATCATGATATCATCATCATGTTATCATCATCATCATCATCATCATCATCATCATCATCATCATCTCATCATGATATCATCATCATCATCATCTCATCATTATATCATCATTATCATCATCATCTCATCATGATATCATCAAGATATCATCATTATCATCTCATCATGATATCATCATCATCATCATCATCATCATCATCATCATCATCATCATCATCTCATCATGATATCATCATCATCATCATCATCATCTCATCATGATATCATTATCATCATCATCACATCATGATATCATCATCATCATCATCTCATCATGATATCATCATCATCTCATCATGATATCATCATCATCTCATCACGATATCATCATCATCAGCTCATCATGGTATCATCATCATCATCATCTCATCATGATATCATCATCATCTCATCATGATATCATCAGCATCATCATCATCTCATCATGATATCATCATCATCTCATCATGATATCATCAGCATCATCATGATATCATCAGCATCATCATCATCTCATCATGATATCATCATCATCATCATCATCATAATCATCTCATCATTATATCATCATCATCTCATCATGATATCATCATCATGATATCATCATCATCATCTCATCATGATATCATCATCATCTCTTTATGATATCATCATCATCATCATCTCATCATAATATCATCATCATCATCTCATCATGATATCATCATCATCATCATCTCATCATGATATCATCATCATCATCTCATTATGATATCATCATCATCATCTCATCATGATATCATCATCATCATCTCATCATGTTATCATCATCATCATCATCATCTCATCATGATATCATCATCATCATCATCATCATCATCATCATCATCTCATCATGATATCATCATCATGATATCATCATCATCATCTCATCATATCATCATCATGATATCATCATCATGATATCATCATCATGATATCATCATCATTATCATCATCATCTCATCATGATATCATCATCATCATCATCATCATCATCATCTCATCATGACATCATCATCATCTCATCATGATATCATCATCATGATATCATCATCATCATCATCTCATCATGATATCATCATCATCATCTCATCATGATATATTCATCATCATCATCTCATCATGATATCATCATCATCATCATCTCATCATCATATCATCATCATCATCATCTCATCATGTTATCATCATCATCATCTCATCATGATATCATCATCATCATCATCATCTCATCATGATATCATCATCGTGATATCATCATCATCATCATCATCTCATCATGATATCATCGTCATCATCTCATCATGATATCATCATCATGATATCATAATCATGACATCATCATCATCTCATCATGATATCATCATCATCTCATCATGATATCATCAGCATCATCATCATCTCATCATGATATCATCATCATCATCATAATCATGATATCATCATCATCATCATCATCTCATCATGATATCATCATCATCATCATCTCATCATGATATCATCATCATCATCATCTCATCATGATATCATCATCATCATGATATCATCATCATGATATCATCATCATGATATCATCATCATCTCATCATGATATCATCATCATGATATCATCATCATCATCATCTCATCATGATATCATCATCATCATATCATCATGATATCATCATCATGACATTATCATCATCATCATCATCATCATCATCTCATCATGATATCATCATCATCATCATCATCATCATCATCTCATCATGATATCATCATCATGATATCATCATCATCATCTCATCATATCATCATCATGATATCATCATCATGATATCATCATCATGATATCATCATCATTATCATCATCATCTCATCATGATATCATCATCATCATCATCATCATCATCATCTCATCATGACATCATCATCATCTCATCATGATATCATCATCATGATATCATCATCATCATCATCTCATCATGATATCATCATCATCATCTCATCATGATATATTCATCATCATCATCTCATCATGATATCATCATCATCATCATCTCATCATCATATCATCATCATCATCATCTCATCATGTTATCATCATCATCATCTCATCATGATATCATCATCATCATCATCATCTCATCATGATATCATCATCGTGATATCATCATCATCATCATCATCTCATCATGATATCATCGTCATCATCTCATCATGATATCATCATCATGATATCATAATCATGACATCATCATCATCTCATCATGATATCATCATCATCTCATCATGATATCATCAGCATCATCATCATCTCATCATGATATCATCATCATCATCATAATCATGATATCATCATCATCATCATCATCTCATCATGATATCATCATCATCATCATCTCATCATGATATCATCATCATCATCATCTCATCATGATATCATCATCATCATGATATCATCATCATGATATCATCATCATGATATCATCATCATCTCATCATGATATCATCATCATGATATCATCATCATCATCATCTCATCATGATATCATCATCATCATATCATCATGATATCATCATCATGACATTATCATCATCATCATCATCATCATCATCTCATCATGATATCATCATCATCATGATATCATCATCATCATGATATCATCATCATCACCATCATCATCATCTCATCATGATATCATCATCATGATATCATCATCATCATCATCTCATCATGATATCATCATCATCATCTCATCATGATATATTCATCATCATCATCTCATCATGATATCATCATCATCATCATCTCATCATGATATCATCATCATCATGATATCATCATCATGATATCATCATCATGATATCATCATCATTATCATCATCATCTCATCATGATATCATCATCATCATCATCATCATCATCATCTCATCATGACATCATCATCATCTCATCATGATATCATCATCATGATATCATCATCATCATCATCTCATCATGATATCATCATCATCATCTCATCATGATATATTCATCATCATCATCTCATCATGATATCATCATCATCATCATCTCATCATCATATCATCATCATCATCATCTCATCATGTTATCATCATCATCATCTCATCATGATATCATCATCATCATCATCATCTCATCATGATATCATCATCGTGATATCATCATCATCATCATCATCTCATCATGATATCATCGTCATCATCTCATCATGATATCATCATCATGATATCATAATCATGACATCATCATCATCTCATCATGATATCATCATCATCTCATCATGATATCATCAGCATCATCATCATCTCATCATGATATCATCATCATCATCATAATCATGATATCATCATCATCATCATCATCTCATCATGATATCATCATCATCATCATCTCATCATGATATCATCATCATCATGATATCATCATCATGATATCATCATCATGATATCATCATCATCTCATCATGATATCATCATCATGATATCATCATCATCATCATCTCATCATGATATCATCATCATCATATCATCATGATATCATCATCATGACATTATCATCATCATCATCATCATCATCATCTCATCATGATATCATCATCATCATGATATCATCATCATCATGATATCATCATCATCACCATCATCATCATCTCATCATGATATCATCATCATGATATCATCATCATCATCATCTCATCATGATATCATCATCATCATCTCATCATGATATATTCATCATCATCATCTCATCATGATATCATCATCATCATCATCATCTCATCATGATATCATCATCATGATATCATCATTATCATCATCTCATCATGATATCATCGTCATCATCTCATCATGATATCATCATCATGATATCATAATCATGACATCATCATCATGATATCATCATCATCTCATCATGATATCATCATCATCATCTCATCATGATATCATCATCATCATCAAAATCTCATCATAATATCATCATCATATCATCATGATATCATCATCATGATATCATCACCATCATCTCATCATGATATCATCATCATCTCATCATGATATATTCATCATCATCATCTCATCATGATATCATCATCATCATCATCTCATCATCATATCATCATCATCATCATCTCATCATGTTATCATCATCATCATCTCATCATGATATCATCATCATCATCATCATCTCATCATGATATCATCATCGTGATATCATCATCATCATCATCATCTCATCATGATATCATCGTCATCATCTCATCATGATATCATCATCATGATATCATAATCATGACATCATCATCATCTCATCATGATATCATCATCATCTCATCATGATATATTCATCATCATCATCTCATCATGATATCATCATCATCATCATCTCATCATCATATCATCATCATCATCATCTCATCATGTTATCATCATCATCATCTCATCATGATATCATCATCATCATCATCATCTCATCATGATATCATCATCGTGATATCATCATCATCATCATCATCTCATCATGATATCATCGTCATCATCTCATCATGATATCATCATCATGATATCATAATCATGACATCATCATCATCTCATCATGATATCATCATCATCTCATCATGATATCATCAGCATCATCATCATCTCATCATGATATATTCATCATCATCATCTCATCATGATATCATCATCATCATCATCTCATCATCATATCATCATCATCATCATCTCATCATGTTATCATCATCATCATCTCATCATGATATCATCATCATCATCATCATCTCATCATGATATCATCATCGTGATATCATCATCATCATCATCATCTCATCATGATATCATCGTCATCATCTCATCATGATATCATCATCATGATATCATAATCATGACATCATCATCATCATCATGATATCATCATCATCATCATCATCTCATCATGATATCATCATCATCATCTCATCATGATATCATCATCATCATCAAAATCTCATCATAATATCATCATCATATCATTATGATATCATCATCATCTCATCATGATATCATCATCATCATCTCATCATGATATCATCATCATTATCTCATCATGATATCATCATCATCATCATCATCATCATCATCATCATCATCATCATCATCATCTCATCATGATATCATCATCATCATCTCATCATGATATCATCATCATGATATCATAATCATGACATCATCATCATCATCTCATCATTATCTCATCATGATATCATCATCATCATCATCATCATCATTATCATCATCATCTCATCATGATATCATCATCATGATATCATCATCATCATCATCTCATCATGATATCATCATCATCATCTCATCATGATATCATCATCATGATATCATAATCATGACATCATCATCATCATCATCATCATCATCTCATCATGATATCATCATCATGATATCATAATCATGACATCATCATCATCATCATCATCTCATCATGATATCATCATCATCTCATCATGATATCATCATCATCATCATCATCTCATCATGATATCATCATCATCATCATCATCATCATCTCATCATGATATCATCATCATCATCTCATCATGATATCATCATCATCATCATCTCATCATAATATCATCATCATCATCTCATCATGATATCATCATCATCATCATCTCATCATGATATCATCATCATCATCTCATTATGATATCATCATCATCATCATCTCATCATGATATCATCATCATCATCTCATCATGTTATCATCATCATCATCATCATCATCATCTCATCATGATATCATCATCATCATCATCATCATCATCTCATCATGATATCATCGTCATGATATCATCATCATGATATCATCATCATTATCATCATCATCTCATCATGATATCATCATCATCATCATCATCATCATCATCATCATCATCATCATCATCATCATCATCATCATCTCATCATGATATCATCATCATCTCATCATGATATCATCATCATCATCATCTCATCATGATATCATCATCATCATCATCATCATCTCATCATTATATCATCATCATCATCATCTCATCATGATATCAGAATCATGATATCATCATCATCATCATCTCATCATGATATCATCATCATCATCTCATCATGATATCATCATCATCATCTCATCATGTTATCATCATCATCATCATCTCATCATGATATCATCATCATCATCATCTCATCATGATATCATCATCATCATCTCATCATGATATCATCATCATGATATCATAATCATGACATCATCATCATCATCATCATGATATCATCATCATCATCTCATCATGATATCATCATCATCATCTCATCATGATATCATCATCATCATCATCATCATCATCTCATCATAATATCATCATCATCTCATCATGATATCATCATCATCTCATCATGATATCATCATCATCATCATCTCATCATGATATCATCATCATTATCTCATCATGTTATCATCATCATCATCATCATCTCATCATGATATCATCATCATCATCATCATCATCATCATCATCATCATCATCTCATCATGATATCATCATCATGATATCATCATCATGATATCATCATCATCATCATCATCTCATCATGATATCATCATCATCATCATCATCATCATCATCATCTCATCATGTTATCATCATCATCATCATCATCATCTCATCATGTTATCATCATCATCATCATCATCATCTCATCATGATATCATCATCATCATCATCATCTCATCATGTTATCATCATCATCATCATCATCATCATCATCTCATCATGATATCATCATCATCATCATCATCATCATCTCATCATGATATCATCATCATCATCTCATCATGTTATCATCATCATCATCATCTCATCATGATATCATCATCATCATCATCATCTCATCATGATATCATCATCATCATCTCATCATGATATCATCATCATGATATCATAATCATGACATCATCATCATCATCATCATGATATCATCATCATCATCTCATCATGATATCATCATCATCATCTCATCATGATATCATCATCATCATCATCTCATCATGATATCATCATCATCATCATCAGAATCATCATCATCATCTCATCATGATATCATCATCATGATATCATCATCATCATCATCTCATCATGATATCATCATCATCATCTCATCATGATATCATCATCATGATATCATAATCATGACATCATCATCATCATCATCATGATATCATCATCATCATCTCATCATGATATCATCATCATCATCTCATCATGATATCATCATCATCATCATCTCATCATGATATCATCATCATCATCATCAGAATCATCATCATCATCTCATCATGATATCATCATCATCATCATCAGAATCATCATCATCATCATCATCTCATCATGATATCATCATCATCATCTCATCATGATATCATCATCATCATCATCATCATCATCAGAATCATCATCATCATCTCATCATGATATCATCATCATGATATCATCATCATCATCATCTCATCATGATATCATCATCATCATCATCTCATCATGATATCATCATCATCATCTCATCATGATATCATCATCATGATATCATCATCATGATTTCATCATCATCATCATCATCTCATCATGATATCATCATCATCATCTCATCATGATATCATCATCATGATATCATCATCATCATCATGATATCATCATCATCATCATCTCATCATAATATCATCATCATCTCATCATGATATCATCATCATCATCTCATCATGATATCATCATCATCATCTCATCATGATATCATCATCATCATTTCGTCATGTTATCATCATCATCATCATCATCTCATCATGATATCATCATCATCATCATCATCATCTCATCATGATATCATCATCATGATATCATCATCATCATCTCATCATGTTATCATCATCATCATCATCATCATTATCATCATCATCTCATCATGATATCATCATCATCATCATCATCATCATCATCTCATCATGATATCATCATCATCATCTCATCATGATATCATCATCATCATCTCATCATGATATCATCATCATCATCATCATCATCATCATCATCATCATCTTATCATGATATCATCATCATCATCTCATCATATCATCATCATAATATCATCATCATGATATCATCATCATTATCATCATCATCTCATCATGATATCATCATCATCATCATCATCATCATCATCTCATCATGAATTCATCATCATCTCATCATGATATCATCAGCATCATCATCATCATCTTATCATGATATCATCATCTCATCATGATATCATCATCATCATCATCATCATCATCATCATCATCATCATCATCTCATCATGATATCATCATCATCATCATCAGAATCATCATCATCATCTCATCATGATATCATCATCATGATATCATCATCATCATCATCATCATCTCATCATGATATCATCATCATCATCTCATCATGATATCATCATCATCATCATCAGAATCATCATCATCATCTCATCATGATATCATCATCATGATATCATCATCATCATCATCTCATCATGATATCATCATCATCATCTCATCATGATATCATCATCATCGTCATCTCATCATCATATCATCATCATCATCTCATCATGTTATCATCATCATCATCTCATCATGATATCATCATCATCATCATCATCTCATCATGATATCATCATCGTGATATCATCATCATCATCATCATCTCATCATGATATCATCGTCATCATCTCATCATGATATCATCATCATGATATCATAATCATGACATCATCATCATCATCATGATATCATCATCATCATCATCTCATCATGATATCATCATCATCATCTCATCATGATATCATCATCATCATCAAAATCTCATCATAATATCATCATCATATCATTATGATATCATCATCATCTCATCATGATATCATCATCATCATCTCATCATGATATCATCATCATTATCTCATCATGATATCATTATCATCATCATCATCATCATCTCATCATGATATCATCATCATGATATCATCATCATCATCATCATCTCATCATGATATCATCATCATCATCTCATCATGATATCATCATCATGATATCATAATCATGACATCATCATCATCATCATCTCATCATTATCTCATCATGATATCATCATCATCATCATCATCATTATCATCATCATCTCATCATGATATCATCATCATGATATCATCATCATCATCATCTCATCATGATATCATCATCATCATCTCATCATGATATCATCATCATGATATCATAATCATGACATCATCATCATCATCATCATCATCATCATCTCATCATGATATCATCATCATGATATCATAATCATGACATCATCATCATCATCATCATCTCATCATGATATCATCATCATCTCATCATGATATCATCATCATCATCATCTCATCATGATATCATCATCATCATCATCATCATCATCATCATCATCATCTCATCATGATATCATCATCATCATCTCATCATGATATCATCATCATCATCATCTCATCATAATATCATCATCATCATCATCATCTCATCATGATATCATCATCATCATCTCATTATGATATCATCATCATCATCATCTCATCATGATATCATCATCATCATCTCATCATGTTATCATCATCATCATCATCATCATCATCTCATCATGATATCATCATCATCATCATCATCATCATCTCATCATGATATCATCATCATGATATCATCATCATGATATCATCATCATTATCATCATCATCTCATCATGATATCATCATCATCATCATCATCATCATCATCATCATCATCATCATCTCATCATGATATCATCATCATCTCATCATGATATCATCATCATCATCATCTCATCATGATATCATCATCATTATCATCATCATCTCATCATTATATCATCATCATCTCATCATGATATCAGAATCATGATATCATCATCATCATCATCTCATCATGATATCATCATCATCTCATCATGATATCATCATCATCATCTCATCATGATATCATCATCATCTCATCATGATATCATCATCATCATCATCTCATCATGATATCATCATCATCATCATCATCATCATCTCATCATTATATCATCATCATCATCATCTCATCATGATATCATCATCATGATATCATCATCATCATCATCTCATCATGATATCATCATCATCATCTCATCATGATATCATCATCATGATATCATAATCATGACATCATCATCATCATCATCATGATATCATCATCATCATCTCATCATGATATCATCATCATCATCTCATCATGATATCATCATCATCATCATCATCATCTCATCATAATATCATCATCATCTCATCATGATATCATCATCATCTCATCATGATATCATCATCATCATCATCTCATCATGATATCATCATCATTATCTCATCATGTTATCATCATCATCATCATCATCTCATCATGATATCATCATCATCATCATCATCATCATCATCATCATCATCATCTCATCATGATATCATCATCATGATATCATCATCATGATATCATCATCATCATCATCATCATCTCATCATGATATCATCATCATCATCATCATCATCATCATCATCTCATCATGTTATCATCATCATCATCATCATCATCTCATCATGTTATCATCATCATCATCATCATCATCTCATCATGATATCATCATCATCATCATCATCTCATCATGTTATCATCATCATCATCATCATCATCTCATCATGATATCATCATCATCATCATCATCTCATCATGATATCATCATCATCATCTCATCATGTTATCGTCATCATCATCATCTCATCATGATATCATCATCATCTCATCATGATATCATCATCATGATATCATCATCATCATCATCTCATCATGATATCATCATCATCATCTCATCATGATATCATCATCATGATATCATAATCATGACATCATCATCATCATCATCATCATGATATCATCATCATCATCTCATCATGATATCATCATCATCATCTCATCATGATATCATCATCATCATCATCATCATCTCATCATAATATCATCATCATCTCATCATGATATCATCATCATCTCATCATGATATCATCATCATCATCATCTCATCATGATATCATCATCATTATCTCATCATGTTATCATCATCATCATCATCATCTCATCATGATATCATCATCATCATCATCATCATCTCATCATGATATCATCATCATGATATCATCATCATCATCATCATCTCATCATGATATCATCATCTCATCATGATATCATCATCATGATATCGTAATCATGGCATCATCATCATCATCATCTCATCATGATATCATCATCATCTCATCATGATATCATCATCATCATCATCTCATCATGGTATCATCTTCATGATATCATCATAATCTCATCACGATATCATCATCATCAGCTCATCATGATTTCATCATTATCTCATCATATCATCAACATCATCTCATCATGATATCATCATCATCATCATCTCATCATGATATCATCATCATCTCATCATTATATCATAATCATCATCATCTCATCATGATATCATCATCATTTCATCATGATTTCATCATCATGATATCATCATCATGATATCATCATCATCATCATCATCATCTCATCATGATATCATCATCATCTCATCATGATATCATCATCATCATCATCATCTCATCATCATCTCATCATGATATCATCAGCATCATCATCATCATCATCATCTCATCATGATATCATCATCATCTCATCATATCATCAGCATCATCATCATCATCATCATATCATCATGATATCATCATCATCATCATCATCATCATCATCTCATCACGATATCATCATCATCAGCTCATCATGGTATCATCATCATCTCATCATATCATCAACATCATCTAATCATGATATCATCATCATGATATCATCATCATCATCATCTCATTACGATATCATCATCATCATCATCTCATCATGATATCATCATCATCATCATCTCATCATGATATCATCATCATCTCATCATGATATCATCATCATCATCATCATCATCATCATCATCATCATATCACGATATCATCATCATCTCATCATGATATCATCATCATCATCATCTCATCATGATATCATCATCATGACATTATCATCATCATCTCATCATGATATCATCATCATCATGATATCATCATCATGATATCATCATCATAATCATCATCTCATCATGATATCATCATCATGATATCATCATCATCATCATCATCATCATCATCTCATCATGATATCATCATCATCATCTCATCATGATATATTAATCATCATCATCTCATCATGATATCATCATCATCTCATCATGATATCATCATCATCATCTCATCATGTTATCATCATCATCATCATCTCATCATGATATCATCATCATCATCTCATCATGATATCATCATCATCATCATCATCATAATCATCTCATCATTATATCATCATCATCTCATCATGATATCATCATCATGATATCATCATCATCATCATCATCTCATCATGATATCATCATCATCTCATCATGATATCATCATCATCATCATCTCATCATAATATCATCATCATCATCTCATCATGATATCATCATCATCATCATCATCTCATCATGATATCATCATCATCATCTCATTATGATATCATCATCATCATCTCATCATGATATCATCATCATCTCATCATGATATCATCATCATGATATCATCATCATCATCATCTCATCATGATATCATCATCATCTCATCATGATATCATCATCATCATCATCTCATCATAATATCATCATCATCATCTCATCATGATATCATCATCATCATCATCATCATCTCATCATGATATCATCATCATCATCTCATTATGATATCATCATCATCATCTCATCATGATATCATCATCATCATCTCATCATGTTATCATCATCATCATCATCATCTCATCATGATATTATCATCATCATCATCATCATCATCATCATCTCATCATGATATCATCATCATGATATCATCATCATCATCTCATCATCTCATCATGATATCATCATCATCTCATCATGATATCATCATCATCATCATCATCATCATCTCATCATGATATCATCATCATCATCTCATCATGATATCATCATCATCATCTCATCATGATATCATCATCATCTCATCATGATATCATCATCATCATCATCATCTCATCATGATATCATCATCATCATCATCATCATCATCATCATCATCTCATCATGATATCATCATCATCTCATCATGATATCATCAGCATCATCAACATCATCATCATCATCATCTTATCATGATATCATCATCATCATCATCATCATCTCATCATGATATCATCATCATCATCATCATCTCATCATTATATCATCATCATCATCTCATCATGATATCAGAATCATGATATCATCATCATCATCATCATCTCATCATGATATCATCATCATCATCATCATCATCATCATCATCATCATCATCATCTCATCATGATATCATCATCATCTCATCATGATATCATCAGCATCATCAACATCATCATCATCATCATCATCTTATCATGATATCATCATCATCATCATCATCTCATCATGATATCATCATCATCATCATCTCATCATTATATCATCATCATCATCTCATCATGATATCATCATCATCATCTCATCATGATATCATCATCATCATCTCATAATCATGACATCATCATCATCTCATCACGATATCATCATCATCAGCTCATCATGGTATCATCATCATCTCATCATATCATCAACATCATCTAATCATGATATCATCATCATGATATCATCATCATCATCTCATCACGATATCATCATCATCATCATCTCATCATGATATCATCATCATCATCATCATCTCATCATGATATCATCATCATCTCATCATGATATCATCATCATCATCATCATCATCATATCATGATATCATCATCAGCATCATCATCTCATCATGATATCATCATCATCATATCATCATGATATCATCATCATGACATTATCATCATCATCATCATCATATCATCATGATATCATCATCATCATGATATCATCATCATGATATCATCATCATCTCATCATGATATCATCATCATGATATCATCATCATCATCATCTCATCATGATATCATCATCATCATCTCATCATGATATCATCATCATCTCATCATGATATCATCATCATCATCATCTCATCATGATATCATCATCATCATCTCATCATGTTATCATCATCATCATCTCATCATGATATCATCATCATCATCTCATCATGATATCATCATCATCATCATCATCATCATAATCATCTCATCATTATATCATCATCATCTCATCATGATATCATCATCATGATATCATCATCATGATATCATCATCATCATCATCTCATCATGATATCATCATCATCTCATCATGATATCATCATCATCATTATCTCATCATAATATCATCATCATCATCTCATCATGATATCATCATCATCATCATCTCATCATGATATCATCATCATCATCTCATTATGATATCATCATCAACATCTCATCATGATATCATCATCATCATCTCATCATGTTATCATCATCATCATCATCATCATCTCATCATGATATCATCATCATCATCATCATCATCTCATCATGATATCATCATCATGATATCATCATCATCATCTCATCATCATCATCTCATCATGATATCATCATCATCTCATCATGATATCATCATCATCATCATCATCATCATCATCATCATCATCATCTCATCATGATATCATCATCATCATCACATCATGATATCATCATCATCATCATCTCATCATGATATCATCATCATGATCATCTCATCATGATATCATCATCATCATCATCATCATCTCATCATGATATCATCATCATCTCATCATGATATCATCAGCATCATCAACATCACCATCATCATCATCTTATCATGATATCATCATCATCATCATCATCTCATCATGATATCATCATCATCATCATCATCTCATCATTATATCATCATCATCATCTCATCATGATATCAGAATCATGATATCATCATCATCATCATCTCATCATGATATCATCATCATCATCATCATCTCATCATGATATCATCATCATCATCTCATCATGTTATCATCATCATCATCATCTCATCATGATATCATCATCATCTCATCATGATATCATCATCATCATCTCATCATCATCATCATCTCATCATGATATCATCATCATCATCATCTCATCATGATATCATCATCATCATCTCATAATCATGACATCATCATCATCATCATCATGATATCATCATCATCATCATCATCATCATCTCATCATGATATCATCATCATCATCTCATCATGATATCATCATCATCATCATCTCATCATAATATCAGCAACATCTCATCATGATATCATCATCATCTTATCATGATATCATCATCATCATCTCATCATGATATCATCATCATTATCTCATCATGTTATCATCATCATCATCATAATCATCATCATCATCATCATCTCATCATCATCATCATCATCATCATCATCATCATCATCATCATCATCATCTCATCATGATATCATCATCATCATCATCTCATCATGATATCATCATCTCATCATGATATCATCATCATGATATCATAATCATGACATCATCATCATCATCATCATCATCTCATCATGATATCATCATCATCTCATCATGATATCATCATCATCATCATCTCATCATGATATCATCTTCATGATATCATCATCATCTCATCACGATATCATCATCATCAGCTCATCATGATATCATCATCATCTCATCATATCATCAACATCATCTCATCATGATATCATCATCATGATATCATCATCATCATCTCATCATGATATCATCAGCATCTCATCATTATATCATAATCATCATCATCATCTCATCATGATATCATCATCATCATCATCTCATCATGATATCATCATCATCATCTCATCATGTTATCATCATCATCATCATCATCATCATCTCATCATGATATCATCATCATCATCATCATCATCATCTCATCATGATATCATCATCATGATATCATCATCATGATATCATCATCATTATCATCATCATCTCATCATGATATCATCATCATCATCATCATCATCATCATCATCATCATCATCATCTCATCATGATATCATCATCATCTCATCATGATATCATCATCATCATCATCTCATCATGATATCATCATCATTATCATCATCATCTCATCATTATATCATCATCATCTCATCATGATATCAGAATCATGATATCATCATCATCATCATCTCATCATGATATCATCATCATCTCATCATGATATCATCATCATCATCTCATCATGATATCATCATCATCTCATCATGATATCATCATCATCATCATCTCATCATGATATCATCATCATCATCATCATCATCATCTCATCATTATATCATCATCATCATCATCTCATCATGATATCATCATCATGATATCATCATCATCATCATCTCATCATGATATCATCATCATCATCTCATCATGATATCATCATCATGATATCATAATCATGACATCATC
The DNA here is from genome assembly GCA_036172795.1 of Pelodytes ibericus. Taxonomy (NCBI): domain Eukaryota; kingdom Metazoa; phylum Chordata; class Amphibia; order Anura; family Pelodytidae; genus Pelodytes; species Pelodytes ibericus. The sequence continues at coordinate 4,876,912 of JAYKOZ010000093.1, forward strand.
ATCATCATCATCATGATATCATCATCATCATCTCATCATGATATCATCATCATCATCTCATCATGATATCATCATCATCATCATCATCATCTCATCATAATATCATCATCATCTCATCATGATATCATCATCATCTCATCATGATATCATCATCATCATCATCTCATCATGATATCATCATCATTATCTCATCATGTTATCATCATCATCATCATCATCTCATCATGATATCATCATCATCATCATCATCATCATCATCATCATCATCATCTCATCATGATATCATCATCATGATATCATCATCATGATATCATCATCATCATCATCATCATCTCATCATGATATCATCATCATCATCATCATCATCATCATCATCTCATCATGTTATCATCATCATCATCATCATCATCTCATCATGTTATCATCATCATCATCATCATCATCTCATCATGATATCATCATCATCATCATCATCTCATCATGTTATCATCATCATCATCATCATCATCTCATCATGATATCATCATCATCATCATCATCTCATCATGATATCATCATCATCATCTCATCATGTTATCGTCATCATCATCATCTCATCATGATATCATCATCATCTCATCATGATATCATCATCATGATATCATCATCATCATCATCTCATCATGATATCATCATCATCATCTCATCATGATATCATCATCATGATATCATAATCATGACATCATCATCATCATCATCATCATGATATCATCATCATCATCTCATCATGATATCATCATCATCATCTCATCATGATATCATCATCATCATCATCATCATCTCATCATAATATCATCATCATCTCATCATGATATCATCATCATCTCATCATGATATCATCATCATCATCATCTCATCATGATATCATCATCATTATCTCATCATGTTATCATCATCATCATCATCATCTCATCATGATATCATCATCATCATCATCATCATCTCATCATGATATCATCATCATGATATCATCATCATCATCATCATCTCATCATGATATCATCATCTCATCATGATATCATCATCATGATATCGTAATCATGGCATCATCATCATCATCATCTCATCATGATATCATCATCATCTCATCATGATATCATCATCATCATCATCTCATCATGGTATCATCTTCATGATATCATCATAATCTCATCACGATATCATCATCATCAGCTCATCATGATTTCATCATTATCTCATCATATCATCAACATCATCTCATCATGATATCATCATCATCATCATCTCATCATGATATCATCATCATCTCATCATTATATCATAATCATCATCATCTCATCATGATATCATCATCATTTCATCATGATTTCATCATCATGATATCATCATCATGATATCATCATCATCATCATCATCATCTCATCATGATATCATCATCATCTCATCATGATATCATCATCATCATCATCATCTCATCATGATATCATCATCATCATCATCATCTCATCATCATCTCATCATGATATCATCAGCATCATCATCATCATCATCATCTCATCATGATATCATCATCATCTCATCATATCATCAGCATCATCATCATCATCATCATATCATCATGATATCATCATCATCATCATCATCATCATCATCTCATCACGATATCATCATCATCAGCTCATCATGGTATCATCATCATCTCATCATATCATCAACATCATCTAATCATGATATCATCATCATGATATCATCATCATCATCATCTCATTACGATATCATCATCATCATCATCTCATCATGATATCATCATCATCATCATCTCATCATGATATCATCATCATCTCATCATGATATCATCATCATCATCATCATCATCATCATCATCATCATATCACGATATCATCATCATCTCATCATGATATCATCATCATCATCATCTCATCATGATATCATCATCATGACATTATCATCATCATCTCATCATGATATCATCATCATCATGATATCATCATCATGATATCATCATCATAATCATCATCTCATCATGATATCATCATCATGATATCATCATCATCATCATCATCATCATCATCTCATCATGATATCATCATCATCATCTCATCATGATATATTAATCATCATCATCTCATCATGATATCATCATCATCTCATCATGATATCATCATCATCATCTCATCATGTTATCATCATCATCATCATCTCATCATGATATCATCATCATCATCTCATCATGATATCATCATCATCATCATCATCATAATCATCTCATCATTATATCATCATCATCTCATCATGATATCATCATCATGATATCATCATCATCATCATCATCTCATCATGATATCATCATCATCTCATCATGATATCATCATCATCATCATCTCATCATAATATCATCATCATCATCTCATCATGATATCATCATCATCATCATCATCATCTCATCATGATATCATCATCATCATCTCATTATGATATCATCATCATCATCTCATCATGATATCATCATCATCTCATCATGATATCATCATCATGATATCATCATCATCATCATCTCATCATGATATCATCATCATCTCATCATGATATCATCATCATCATCATCTCATCATAATATCATCATCATCATCTCATCATGATATCATCATCATCATCATCATCATCTCATCATGATATCATCATCATCATCTCATTATGATATCATCATCATCATCTCATCATGATATCATCATCATCATCTCATCATGTTATCATCATCATCATCATCATCTCATCATGATATTATCATCATCATCATCATCATCATCATCATCTCATCATGATATCATCATCATGATATCATCATCATCATCTCATCATCTCATCATGATATCATCATCATCTCATCATGATATCATCATCATCATCATCATCATCATCTCATCATGATATCATCATCATCATCTCATCATGATATCATCATCATCATCTCATCATGATATCATCATCATCTCATCATGATATCATCATCATCATCATCATCTCATCATGATATCATCATCATCATCATCATCATCATCATCATCATCTCATCATGATATCATCATCATCTCATCATGATATCATCAGCATCATCAACATCATCATCATCATCATCTTATCATGATATCATCATCATCATCATCATCATCTCATCATGATATCATCATCATCATCATCATCTCATCATTATATCATCATCATCATCTCATCATGATATCAGAATCATGATATCATCATCATCATCATCATCTCATCATGATATCATCATCATCATCATCATCATCATCATCATCATCATCATCATCTCATCATGATATCATCATCATCTCATCATGATATCATCAGCATCATCAACATCATCATCATCATCATCATCTTATCATGATATCATCATCATCATCATCATCTCATCATGATATCATCATCATCATCATCTCATCATTATATCATCATCATCATCTCATCATGATATCATCATCATCATCTCATCATGATATCATCATCATCATCTCATAATCATGACATCATCATCATCTCATCACGATATCATCATCATCAGCTCATCATGGTATCATCATCATCTCATCATATCATCAACATCATCTAATCATGATATCATCATCATGATATCATCATCATCATCTCATCACGATATCATCATCATCATCATCTCATCATGATATCATCATCATCATCATCATCTCATCATGATATCATCATCATCTCATCATGATATCATCATCATCATCATCATCATCATATCATGATATCATCATCAGCATCATCATCTCATCATGATATCATCATCATCATATCATCATGATATCATCATCATGACATTATCATCATCATCATCATCATATCATCATGATATCATCATCATCATGATATCATCATCATGATATCATCATCATCTCATCATGATATCATCATCATGATATCATCATCATCATCATCATCATCTCATCATGATATCATCATCATCATCTCATCATGATATCATCATCATCTCATCATGATATCATCATCATCATCATCTCATCATGATATCATCATCATCATCTCATCATGTTATCATCATCATCATCTCATCATGATATCATCATCATCATCTCATCATGATATCATCATCATCATCATCATCATCATAATCATCTCATCATTATATCATCATCATCTCATCATGATATCATCATCATGATATCATCATCATGATATCATCATCATCATCATCTCATCATGATATCATCATCATCTCATCATGATATCATCATCATCATTATCTCATCATAATATCATCATCATCATCTCATCATGATATCATCATCATCATCATCTCATCATGATATCATCATCATCATCTCATTATGATATCATCATCAACATCTCATCATGATATCATCATCATCATCTCATCATGTTATCATCATCATCATCATCATCATCTCATCATGATATCATCATCATCATCATCATCATCTCATCATGATATCATCATCATGATATCATCATCATCATCTCATCATCATCATCTCATCATGATATCATCATCATCTCATCATGATATCATCATCATCATCATCATCATCATCATCATCATCATCATCTCATCATGATATCATCATCATCATCACATCATGATATCATCATCATCATCATCTCATCATGATATCATCATCATGATCATCTCATCATGATATCATCATCATCATCATCATCATCTCATCATGATATCATCATCATCTCATCATGATATCATCAGCATCATCAACATCATCATCATCATCATCTTATCATGATATCATTATCATCATCATCATCTCATCATGATATCATCATCATCATCATCATCTCATCATTATATCATCATCATCATCTCATCATGATATCAGAATCATGATATCATCATCATCATCATCTCATCATGATATCATCATCATCATCATCATCTCATCATGATATCATCATCATCATCTCATCATGTTATCATCATCATCATCATCTCATCATGATATCATCATCATCTCATCATGATATCATCATCATCATCTCATCATCATCATCATCTCATCATGATATCATCATCATCATCATCATCTCATCATGATATCATCATCATCATCTCATAATCATGACATCATCATCATCATCATCATGATATCATCATCATCATCATCATCATCTCATCATGATATCATCATCATCATCTCATCATGATATCATCATCATCATCATCTCATCATAATATCAGCAACATCTCATCATGATATCATCATCATCTTATCATGATATCATCATCATCATCTCATCATGATATCATCATCATTATCTCATCATGTTATCATCATCATCATCATAATCATCATCATCATCATCATCTCATCATCATCATCATCATCATCATCATCATCATCATCATCATCATCATCTCATCATGATATCATCATCATCATCATCTCATCATGATATCATCATCTCATCATGATATCATCATCATGATATCATAATCATGACATCATCATCATCATCATCATCATCTCATCATGATATCATCATCATCTCATCATGATATCATCATCATCATCATCTCATCATGATATCATCTTCATGATATCATCATCATCTCATCACGATATCATCATCATCAGCTCATCATGATATCATCATCATCTCATCATATCATCAACATCATCTCATCATGATATCATCATCATGATATCATCATCATCATCTCATCATGATATCATCAGCATCTCATCATTATATCATAATCATCATCATCATCTCATCATGATATCATCATCATCTCATCATGATATCATCATCATCTCATCATGATATCATCATCATGATATCATCATCATCATCATCATCATCTCATCATGATATCATCATCATCTCATCATGATATCATCAGCATCATCATCATCTCATCATGATATCATCATCACCTCATCATGATATCATCAGCATCATCATCATCATCATCTCATCATGATATCATCATCATCTCATCATGATATCATTAGCATTATCATCATCATCATCATCATATCATCATGATATCATCATCATCATCATCATCATCTCATCACGATATCATCATCATCAGCTCATCATGGTATCATCATCATCTCATCATATCATCAACATCATCTCATCATGATATCATCATCATGATATCATCATCATCATCTCATCACGATATCATCATCATCATCTCATCATGATATCATCATCATCATCTCATCATGATATCATCATCATCTCATCATGATATCATCATCATCATCATCATCATCATCATCATCATCATCATCATATCATGATATCATCATCAGCATCATCATCTCATCATGATATCATCATCATCATCATATCATCATGATATCATCATCATCATGATATCATCATCATGATATCATCATCATCATCATCATCATCTCATCATGATATCATCATCATGATATCATCATCATCATCATCTCATCATGATATCATCATCATCATATCATCATGATATCATCATCATGACATTATCATCATCATCATCATCATCATCTCATCATGATATCATCATCATCATGATATCATCATCATCATGATATCATCATCATCACCATCATCATCATCTCATCATGATATCATCATCATGATATCATCATCATCATCATCTCATCATGATATCATCATCATCATCTCATCATGATATCATCATCATCATGATATCATCATCATCATGATATCATCATCATCACCATCATCATCATCTCATCATGATATCATCATCATGATATCATCATCATCATCATCTCATCATGATATCATCATCATCATCTCATCATGATATATTCATCATCATCATCTCATCATGATATCATCATCATCATCATCATCATCTCATCATGATATCATCATCATGATATCATCATCATCATCATCTCATCATGATATCATCGTCATCATCTCATCATGATATCATCATCATGATATCATAATCATGACATCATCATCATGATATCATCATCATCTCATCATGATATCATCATCATCATCTCATCATGATATCATCATCATCATCAAAATCTCATCATAATATCATCATCATATCATCATGATATCATCATCATGATATCATCATCATCATCATCTCATCATGATATCATCATCATCTCATCATGATATCATCAGCATCATCATCATCTCATCATGATATCATCATCATCATCAAAATCTCATCATAATATCATCATCATATCATCATGATATCATCATCATGATATCATCATCATCATCATCTCATCATGATATCATCATCATCTCATCATGATATCATCAGCATCATCATCATCTCATCATGATATCATCAGCATCTCATCATGATATCATCAGCATCATCATCATCATCATCTCATCATGATATCATCATCATCATCTCATCATGATATCATCATCATTATCTCATCATGATATCATCATCATCATCATCATCATCTCATCATGATATCATCATCATGATATCATCATCATCATCATCATCATCTCATCATGATATCATCATCATCATCTCATCATGATATCATCATCATGATATCATAATCATGACATCATCATCATCATCATCATCATCTCATCATGATATCATCATCATGATATCATAATCATGACATCATCATGATCATCATCTCATCATGATATCATCATCATCTCATCATGATATCATCGTCATCATCATCTCATCATGATATCATCTTCATGATATCTTTATCATCTCATCACGATATCATCATCATCAGCTCATCATGATATCATCATCATCTCATCATATCATCAACATCATCTCATCATGATATCATCATCATGATATCATCATCATCTCATCATGATATCATCATCATCTCATCATTATATCATCATCATCATCATCATCATCTCATCATGATATCATCATCATCTCATCATGATATCATCATCATGATATCATCATCATCATCATCTCATCATGATATCATCATCATCTCATCATGATATCATCAGCATCATCATCATCTCATCATGATATCATCATCATCTCATCATGATATCATCAGCATCATCATCATCATCATCTCATCATGATATCATCATCATCTCATCATGATATCATCAGCATCATCATCATCATGATATCATCATGATATCATTATCATCATCATCATCTCATCATGATATCATCATCATCATCTTCATCATCATCATCATCATCATCATCATCATCTCATCATAATATCATCATCATCTCATCATGATATCATCATCTCATCATGATATCATCATCATCATCTCATCATGATATCATCATCATCATCATCATCATCATCATCATCTCATCATGATATCATCATCATCATCTCATCATGTTATCATCATCATCATCATCTCATCATGATATCATCATCATCATCATCATCTCATCATAACATCATCATGATATCATCATCATCATCATCATCATCTCATCATGATATCATCATCATACTATCATCATCATCTCATCATGATATCATCATCATGATATCATAATCATCATCATCATCTCATCATGATCTCATCATCATGATATCATCATCATCATCATCTCATCATGATATCATCATCATCATCTCATCATGATATCATCATCATGATATCATAATCATGACATCATCATCATGATCATCATCATCATCTCATCATGATATCATCATCATCTCATCATGATATCATCATCATCATCATCATCATCATCATCATATCATTATATCATCATCAGCATCAGCATCTCATCATGATATCATCATCATCATATCATCATGATATCATCATCATGACATTATCATCATCATCATCATCATCATCTCATCATGATATCATCATCATCATGATATCATATCATCATCATGATATCATCATCATGATATCATCATCATCATCATCATCATCTCATCATGATATCATCATGATATCATCATCATCATCATCATCATCATCATCATCATCATCATCATCTCATCATGATATCATCATCATCATCTCATCATATCATCATCATGATATCATCATCATGATATCATCATCATCATCATCATCTCATCATGATATCATCATCATCATCTCATCATATCATCATCATGATATCATCATCATGATATCATCATCATCATCTCATCATATCATCATCATGATATCATCATCATGATATCATCATCATTATCATCATCATCTCATCATGATATCATCATGATATCATCATCATCATCATCATCATCATCATCATCATCTCATCATGATATCATCATCATCATCTCATCATATCATCATCATGATATCATCATCATGATATCATCATCATTATCATCATCATCTCATCATGATATCATCATCATCATCATCATCATCATCATCATCATCTCATCATGATATCATCATCATCTCATCATGATATCATCAGCATCATCATCATCATCTTATCATGATATCATCATCATCTCATCATGATATCATCATCATCATCATCATCATCATCATCATCATCTCATCATGATATCATCATCATCATCATCAGAATCATCATCATCATCTCATCATGATATCATCATCATGATATCATCATCATCATCATCATCATCATCTCATCATGATATCATCATCATCATCTCATCATGATATCATCATCATCATCATCTCATCATGATATCATCATCATCTCATCATGATATCATCATCATCATCATCATCATCTCATCATGATATCATCATCATCATCATCTCATCATGATATCATCATCATCATCATCTCATCATGATATCATCATCATCATCTCATCATGATATCATCATCATCATCATCATCTCATCATGATATCATCATCATCATCATCATCTCATCATAATATCATCATCATCTCATCATAATATCATCATCATCTCATCATGATATCATCATCATCATATCATCATCATCATCATCTCATCATGATATCATTATCATCATCATTTCATCATGATATCATCATCATGACATCATCATCAGCATCATCATCATCTCATCATGATATCATCATCATGATATCATCATCATCATCATCTCATCATGATATCATCATCATCTCATCATGATATCATCATGATATCATCATCATCTCATCATGATATCATCATGATATCATCATTATCATCTCATCATGATATCATCATCATCATCATCATCTCATCATAATATCATCATCATCTCATCATAATATCATCATCATCTCATCATGATATCATCATCATCATATCATCATCATCATCATCTCATCATGATATCATTATCATCATCATTTCATCATGATATCATCATCATGACATCATCATCAGCATCATCATCATCTCATCATGATATCATCATCATGATATCATCATCATCATCATCTCATCATGATATCATCATCATCTCATCATGATATCATCATGATATCATCATCATCTCATCATGATATCATCATGATATCATCATTATCATCTCATCATCATCATCATCATCATCATCTCATCATAATATCATCATCATCTCATCATGATATCATCATCTCATCATGATATCATCATCATCATCTCATCATGATATCATCATCATCATCATCATCATCATCATCATCTCATCATGATATCATCATCATCATCTCATCATGTTATCATCATCATCATCATCATCTCATCATGATATCATCATCATCATCATCATCTCATCATAACATCATCATGATATCATCATCATCATCATCATCATCTCATCATGATATCATCATCATACTATCATCATCATCTCATCATGATATCATCATCATGATATCATAATCATCATCATCATCTCATCATGATCTCATCATCATGATATCATCATCATCATCATCTCATCATGATATCATCATCATCATCTCATCATGATATCATCATCATGATATCATAATCATGACATCATCATCATGATCATCATCATCATCTCATCATGATATCATCATCATCTCATCATGATATCATCATCATCATCATCATCATCATCATCATCATATCATTATATCATCATCAGCATCAGCATCTCATCATGATATCATCATCATCATATCATCATGATATCATCATCATGACATTATCATCATCATCATCATCATCATCTCATCATGATATCATCATCATCATGATATCATATCATCATCATGATATCATCATCATGATATCATCATCATCATCATCATCATCTCATCATGATATCATCATGATATCATCATCATCATCATCATCATCATCATCATCATCATCATCATCTCATCATGATATCATCATCATCATCTCATCATATCATCATCATGATATCATCATCATGATATCATCATCATCATCATCATCTCATCATGATATCATCATCATCATCTCATCATATCATCATCATGATATCATCATCATGATATCATCATCATTATCATCATCATCTCATCATGATATCATCATGATATCATCATCATCATCATCATCATCATCATCATCATCTCATCATGATATCATCATCATCATCTCATCATATCATCATCATGATATCATCATCATGATATCATCATCATTATCATCATCATCTCATCATGATATCATCATCATCATCATCATCATCATCATCATCATCTCATCATGATATCATCATCATCTCATCATGATATCATCAGCATCATCATCATCATCTTATCATGATATCATCATCATCTCATCATGATATCATCATCATCATCATCATCATCATCATCATCTCATCATGATATCATCATCATCATCATCAGAATCATCATCATCATCTCATCATGATATCATCATCATGATATCATCATCATCATCATCATCATCATCTCATCATGATATCATCATCATCATCTCATCATGATATCATCATCATCATCATCATCATCATCAGAATCATCATCATCATCTCATCATGATATCATCATCATGATATCATCATCATCATCATCATCTCATCATGATATCATCATCATCATCTCATCATGATATCATCATCATGATATCATCATCATGATTTCATCATCATCATCATCATCATCTCATCATGATATCATCATCATCATCTCATCATGATATCATCATCATGATATCATCATCATCATCATGATATCATCATCATCATCATCTCATCATAATATCATCATCATCTCATCATGATATCATCATCATCATCTCATCATGATATCATCATCATCATCTCATCATGATATCATCATCATCATTTCGTCATGTTATCATCATCATCATCATCATCTCATCATGATATCATCATCATCATCATCATCATCATCTCATCATGATATCATCATCATGATATCATCATCATCATCTCATCATGTTATCATCATCATCATCATCATTATCATCATCATCTCATCATGATATCATCATCATCATCATCATCATCATCATCATCATCTCATCATGATATCATCATCATCATCTCATCATGATATCATCATCATCATCTCATCATGATATCATCATCATCATCATCATCATCATCATCATCATCATCTTATCATGATATCATCATCATCATCTCATCATATCATCATCATGATATCATCATCATGATATCATCATCATTATCATCATCATCTCATCATGATATCATCATCATCATCATCATCATCATCATCATCTCATCATGATATCATCATCATCTCATCATGATATCATCAGCATCATCATCATCATCTTATCATGATATCATCATCATCTCATCATGATATCATCATCATCATCATCATCATCATCATCATCATCATCATCATCATCATCATCTCATCATGATATCATCATCATCATCAGAATCATCATCATCATCTCATCATGATATCATCATCATGATATCATCATCATCATCATCATCATCATCTCATCATGATATCATCATCATCATCTCATCATGATATCATCATCATCATCATCATCAGAATCATCATCATCATCATCTCATCATGATATCATCATCATGATATCATCATCATCATCATCTCATCATGATATCATCATCATCATCTCATCATGATATCATCATCATGATTTCATCATCATCATCATCATCATCTCATCATGATATCATCATCATCATCTCATCATGATATCATCATCATGATATCATCATCATCATCATGATCTCATCATAATATCATCATCATCATCATCTCATCATGATATCATCATCATCATCTCATCATGATATCATCATCATGATATCATCATCATCATCATCATCATCTCATCATAATATCATCATCATCTCATCATGATATCATCATCATCATCTCATCATGATATCATCATCATCATCATCATCATCTCATCATGATATCATCATCATTATCTCATCATGTTATCATCATCATCATCATCATCATCATCTCATCATGATATCATCATCACCATCATCATCATAATCATCATCATCATCTCATCATGATATCATCATCATGATATCATCATCATCATCATCTCACCATGATATCATCATCATCATCTCATCATGATATCATCATCATGATATCATCATCATCATCATCTCATCATGATATCATCATCATCATCTCATCATGATATCATCATCATCATCTCATCATGATATCATCATCATGATATCATCATCATCATCATCTCATCATGATATCATCATTATCATCTCATCATGATATCATCATCATCATCTCATCATGTCATCAACATCATCTCATCATGATATCATCATCATGATATCATCATCATCATCTCATCACGATATCATCATCATCAGCTCATCATGGTATCATCATCATCTCATCATATCATCAACATCATCTCATCATGATATCATCATCATGTTATCATCATCATCATCATCATCATCATCATCATCATCATCATCATCATCATCATCTCATCATGATATCATCATCATCATCATCTCATCATTATATCATCATTATCATCATCATCTCATCATGATATCATCAAGATATCATCATTATCATCTCATCATGATATCATCATCATCATCATCATCATCATCATCATCATCATCATCATCATCATCATCATCTCATCATGATATCATCATCATCATCATCATCATCTCATCATGATATCATTATCATCATCATCACATCATGATATCATCATCATCATCATCTCATCATGATATCATCATCATCTCATCATGATATCATCATCATCTCATCACGATATCATCATCATCAGCTCATCATGGTATCATCATCATCATCATCTCATCATGATATCATCATCATCTCATCATGATATCATCAGCATCATCATCATCTCATCATGATATCATCATCATCTCATCATGATATCATCAGCATCATCATGATATCATCAGCATCATCATCATCTCATCATGATATCATCATCATCATCATCATCATAATCATCTCATCATTATATCATCATCATCTCATCATGATATCATCATCATGATATCATCATCATCATCATCATCATCATCTCATCATGATATCATCATCATCTCTTTATGATATCATCATCATCATCATCTCATCATAATATCATCATCATCATCTCATCATGATATCATCATCATCATCATCTCATCATGATATCATCATCATCATCTCATTATGATATCATCATCATCATCTCATCATGATATCATCATCATCATCTCATCATGTTATCATCATCATCATCATCATCTCATCATGATATCATCATCATCATCATCATCATCATCATCATCATCATCTCATCATGATATCATCATCATGATATCATCATCATCATCTCATCATATCATCATCATGATATCATCATCATGATATCATCATCATTATCATCATCATCTCATCATGATATCATCATCATCATCATCATCATCATCATCTCATCATGACATCATCATCATCTCATCATGATATCATCATCATGATATCATCATCATCATCATCTCATCATGATATCATCATCATCATCTCATCATGATATATTCATCATCATCATCTCATCATGATATCATCATCATCATCATCTCATCATCATATCATCATCATCATCTCATCATGTTATCATCATCATCATCTCATCATGATATCATCATCATCATCATCATCTCATCATGATATCATCATCGTGATATCATCATCATCATCATCATCATCTCATCATGATATCATCGTCATCATCTCATCATGATATCATCATCATGATATCATAATCATGACATCATCATCATCATCATGATATCATCATCATCATCATCATCTCATCATGATATCATCATCATCATCTCATCATGATATCATCATCATCATCAAAATCTCATCATAATATCATCATCATATCATTATGATATCATCATCATCTCATCATGATATCATCATCATCATCTCATCATGATATCATCATCATTATCTCATCATGATATCATCATCATCATCATCATCATCATCATCATCATCATCATCATCATCTCATCATGATATCATCATCATCATCTCATCATGATATCATCATCATGATATCATAATCATGACATCATCATCATCATCTCATCATTATCTCATCATGATATCATCATCATCATCATCATCATTATCATCATCATCTCATCATGATATCATCATCATGATATCATCATCATCATCATCTCATCATGATATCATCATCATCATCTCATCATGATATCATCATCATGATATCATAATCATGACATCATCATCATCATCATCATCATCATCTCATCATGATATCATCATCATGATATCATAATCATGACATCATCATCATCATCATCATCTCATCATGATATCATCATCATCTCATCATGATATCATCATCATCATCATCATCTCATCATGATATCATCATCATCATCATCATCTCATCATGATATCATCATCATCATCTCATCATGATATCATCATCATCATCATCTCATCATAATATCATCATCATCATCTCATCATGATATCATCATCATCATCATCTCATCATGATATCATCATCATCATCTCATTATGATATCATCATCATCATCATCTCATCATGATATCATCATCATCATCTCATCATGTTATCATCATCATCATCATCATCATCATCTCATCATGATATCATCATCATCATCATCATCATCATCTCATCATGATATCATCGTCATGATATCATCATCATGATATCATCATCATTATCATCATCATCTCATCATGATATCATCATCATCATCATCATCATCATCATCATCATCATCATCATCATCATCTCATCATGATATCATCATCATCTCATCATGATATCATCATCATCATCATCTCATCATGATATCATCATCATCATCATCATCATCTCATCATTATATCATCATCATCATCATCTCATCATGATATCAGAATCATGATATCATCATCATCATCATCTCATCATGATATCATCATCATCATCTCATCATGATATCATCATCATCATCTCATCATGTTATCATCATCATCATCATCTCATCATGATATCATCATCATCATCATCTCATCATGATATCATCATCATCATCTCATCATGATATCATCATCATGATATCATAATCATGACATCATCATCATCATCATCATGATATCATCATCATCATCTCATCATGATATCATCATCATCATCTCATCATGATATCATCATCATCATCATCATCATCATCTCATCATAATATCATCATCATCTCATCATGATATCATCATCATCTCATCATGATATCATCATCATCATCATCTCATCATGATATCATCATCATTATCTCATCATGTTATCATCATCATCATCATCATCTCATCATGATATCATCATCATCATCATCATCATCATCATCATCATCATCTCATCATGATATCATCATCATGATATCATCATCATGATATCATCATCATCATCATCATCTCATCATGATATCATCATCATCATCATCATCATCATCATCATCATCTCATCATGTTATCATCATCATCATCATCATCATCTCATCATGTTATCATCATCATCATCATCATCATCTCATCATGATATCATCATCATCATCATCATCTCATCATGTTATCATCATCATCATCATCATCATCATCTCATCATGATATCATCATCATCATCATCATCATCATCTCATCATGATATCATCATCATCATCTCATCATGTTATCATCATCATCATCATCTCATCATGATATCATCATCATCATCATCATCTCATCATGATATCATCATCATCATCTCATCATGATATCATCATCATGATATCATAATCATGACATCATCATCATCATCATCATGATATCATCATCATCATCTCATCATGATATCATCATCATCATCTCATCATGATATCATCATCATCATCATCTCATCATGATATCATCATCATCATCATCAGAATCATCATCATCATCTCATCATGATATCATCATCATGATATCATCATCATCATCATCTCATCATGATATCATCATCATCATCTCATCATGATATCATCATCATGATATCATAATCATGACATCATCATCATCATCATCATGATATCATCATCATCATCTCATCATGATATCATCATCATCATCTCATCATGATATCATCATCATCATCATCTCATCATGATATCATCATCATCATCATCAGAATCATCATCATCATCTCATCATGATATCATCATCATCATCATCAGAATCATCATCATCATCATCATCTCATCATGATATCATCATCATCATCTCATCATGATATCATCATCATCATCATCATCATCATCAGAATCATCATCATCATCTCATCATGATATCATCATCATGATATCATCATCATCATCATCTCATCATGATATCATCATCATCATCATCTCATCATGATATCATCATCATCATCTCATCATGATATCATCATCATGATATCATCATCATGATTTCATCATCATCATCATCATCTCATCATGATATCATCATCATCTCATCATGATATCATCATCATCATCTCATCATGATATCATCATCATCATCTCATCATGATATCATCATCATCATTTCGTCATGTTATCATCATCATCATCATCATCTCATCATGATATCATCATCATCATCATCATCATCTCATCATGATATCATCATCATGATATCATCATCATCATCTCATCATGTTATCATCATCATCATCATCATCATTATCATCATCATCTCATCATGATATCATCATCATCATCATCATCATCATCATCTCATCATGATATCATCATCATCATCTCATCATGATATCATCATCATCATCTCATCATGATATCATCATCATCATCATCATCATCATCATCATCATCTTATCATGATATCATCATCATCATCTCATCATATCATCATCATGATATCATCATCATGATATCATCATCATTATCATCATCATCTCATCATGATATCATCATCATCATCATCATCATCATCTCATCATGAATTCATCATCATCTCATCATGATATCATCAGCATCATCATCATCATCTTATCATGATATCATCATCTCATCATGATATCATCATCATCATCATCATCATCATCATCATCATCATCATCATCATCTCATCATGATATCATCATCATCATCATCAGAATCATCATCATCATCTCATCATGATATCATCATCATGATATCATCATCATCATCATCATCATCATCTCATCATGATATCATCATCATCATCTCATCATGATATCATCATCATCATCATCAGAATCATCATCATCATCTCATCATGATATCATCATCATGATATCATCATCATCATCATCTCATCATGATATCATCATCATCATCTCATCATGATATCATCATCATCGTCATCTCATCATCATATCATCATCATCATCTCATCATGTTATCATCATCATCATCTCATCATGATATCATCATCATCATCATCATCTCATCATGATATCATCATCGTGATATCATCATCATCATCATCATCTCATCATGATATCATCGTCATCATCTCATCATGATATCATCATCATGATATCATAATCATGACATCATCATCATCATCATGATATCATCATCATCATCATCTCATCATGATATCATCATCATCATCTCATCATGATATCATCATCATCATCATCAAAATCTCATCATAATATCATCATCATATCATTATGATATCATCATCATCTCATCATGATATCATCATCATCATCTCATCATGATATCATCATCATTATCTCATCATGATATCATCATCATCATCATCATCATCATCTCATCATGATATCATCATCATGATATCATCATCATCATCATCATCTCATCATGATATCATCATCATCATCTCATCATGATATCATCATCATGATATCATAATCATGACATCATCATCATCATCATCTCATCATTATCTCATCATGATATCATCATCATCATCATCATCATCATTATCATCATCATCTCATCATGATATCATCATCATGATATCATCATCATCATCATCTCATCATGATATCATCATCATCATCTCATCATGATATCATCATCATGATATCATAATCATGACATCATCATCATCATCATCATCATCATCATCATCTCATCATGATATCATCATCATGATATCATAATCATGACATCATCATCATCATCATCATCTCATCATGATATCATCATCATCTCATCATGATATCATCATCATCATCATCTCATCATGATATCATCATCATCATCATCATCATCATCATCTCATCATGATATCATCATCATCATCTCATCATGATATCATCATCATCATCATCTCATCATAATATCATCATCATCATCATCATCTCATCATGATATCATCATCATCATCTCATTATGATATCATCATCATCATCATCTCATCATGATATCATCATCATCATCTCATCATGTTATCATCATCATCATCATCATCATCATCTCATCATGATATCATCATCATCATCATCATCATCATCTCATCATGATATCATCATCATGATATCATCATCATGATATCATCATCATTATCATCATCATCTCATCATGATATCATCATCATCATCATCATCATCATCATCATCATCATCATCTCATCATGATATCATCATCATCTCATCATGATATCATCATCATCATCATCTCATCATGATATCATCATCATTATCATCATCATCTCATCATTATATCATCATCATCTCATCATGATATCAGAATCATGATATCATCATCATCATCATCTCATCATGATATCATCATCATCTCATCATGATATCATCATCATCATCTCATCATGATATCATCATCATCTCATCATGATATCATCATCATCATCATCTCATCATGATATCATCATCATCATCATCATCATCATCTCATCATTATATCATCATCATCATCATCTCATCATGATATCATCATCATGATATCATCATCATCATCATCTCATCATGATATCATCATCATCATCTCATCATGATATCATCATCATGATATCATAATCATGACATCATCATCATCATCATCATGATATCATCATCATCATCTCATCATGATATCATCATCATCATCTCATCATGATATCATCATCATCATCATCATCATCTCATCATAATATCATCATCATCTCATCATGATATCATCATCATCTCATCATGATATCATCATCATCATCATCTCATCATGATATCATCATCATTATCTCATCATGTTATCATCATCATCATCATCATCTCATCATGATATCATCATCATCATCATCATCATCATCATCATCATCTCATCATGATATCATCATCATGATATCATCATCATGATATCATCATCATCATCATCATCATCTCATCATGATATCATCATCATCATCATCATCATCATCATCTCATCATGTTATCATCATCATCATCATCATCATCTCATCATGTTATCATCATCATCATCATCATCATCTCATCATGATATCATCATCATCATCATCATCTCATCATGTTATCATCATCATCATCATCATCATCTCATCATGATATCATCATCATCATCATCATCATCATCTCATCATGATATCATCATCATCATCTCATCATGTTATCGTCATCATCATCATCTCATCATGATATCATCATCATCTCATCATGATATCATCATCATGATATCATCATCATCATCATCTCATCATGATATCATCATCATCATCTCATCATGATATCATCATCATGATATCATAATCATGACATCATCATCATCATCATCATCATGATATCATCATCATCATCTCATCATGATATCATCATCATCATCTCATCATGATATCATCATCATCATCATCATCATCTCATCATAATATCATCATCATCTCATCATGATATCATCATCATCTCATCATGATATCATCATCATCATCATCTCATCATGATATCATCATCATTATCTCATCATGTTATCATCATCATCATCATCATCTCATCATGATATCATCATCATCATCATCATCATCTCATCATGATATCATCATCATGATATCATCATCATCATCATCATCTCATCATGATATCATCATCTCATCATGATATCATCATCATGATATCGTAATCATGGCATCATCATCATCATCATCTCATCATGATATCATCATCATCTCATCATGATATCATCATCATCATCATCTCATCATGGTATCATCTTCATGATATCATCATAATCTCATCACGATATCATCATCATCAGCTCATCATGATTTCATCATTATCTCATCATATCATCAACATCATCTCATCATGATATCATCATCATCATCATCTCATCATGATATCATCATCATCTCATCATTATATCATAATCATCATCATCTCATCATGATATCATCATCATTTCATCATGATTTCATCATCATGATATCATCATCATGATATCATCATCATGATATCATCATCATCATCATCATCATCTCATCATGATATCATCATCATCTCATCATGATATCATCAGCATCATCATCATCTCATCATCATCTCATCATGATATTATCAGCATCATCATCATCATCATCATCTCATCATGATATCATCATCATCTCATCATATCATCAGCATCATCATCATCATCATCATATCATCATGATATCATCATCATCATCATCATCATCATCATCTCATCACGATATCATCATCATCAGCTCATCATGGTATCATCATCATCTCATCATATCATCAACATCATCTAATCATGATATCATCATCATGATATCATCATCATCATCATCTCATTACGATATCATCATCATCATCATCTCATCATGATATCATCATCATCATCATCTCATCATGATATCATCATCATCTCATCATGATATCATCATCATCATCATCATCATCATCATCATCATCATATCACGATATCATCATCATCTCATCATGATATCATCATCATCATCATCTCATCATGATATCATCATCATGACATTATCATCATCATCTCATCATGATATCATCATCATCATGATATCATCATCATGATATCATCATCATCATCATCATCTCATCATGATATCATCATCATGATATCATCATCATCATCATCATCATCATCATCTCATCATGATATCATCATCATCATCTCATCATGATATATTAATCATCATCATCTCATCATGATATCATCATCATCATCATCTCATCATGATATCATCATCATCATCTCATCATGTTATCATCATCATCATCATCTCATCATGATATCATCATCATCATCTCATCATGATATCATCATCATCATCATCATCATAATCATCTCATCATTATATCATCATCATCTCATCATGATATCATCATCATGATATCATCATCATCATCATCATCTCATCATGATATCATCATCATCTCATCATGATATCATCATCATCATCATCTCATCATAATATCATCATCATCATCTCATCATGATATCATCATCATCATCATCATCATCTCATCATGATATCATCATCATCATCTCATTATGATATCATCATCATCATCTCATCATGATATCATCATCATCTCATCATGATATCATCATCATGATATCATCATCATCATCATCTCATCATGATATCATCATCATCTCATCATGATATCATCATCATCATCATCTCATCATAATATCATCATCATCATCTCATCATGATATCATCATCATCATCATCATCTCATCATGATATCATCATCATCATCTCATTATGATATCATCATCATCATCTCATCATGATATCATCATCATCATCTCATCATGTTATCATCATCATCATCATCATCATCATCTCATCATGATATTATCATCATCATCATCATCATCATCATCATCTCATCATGATATCATCATCATGATATCATCATCATCATCTCATCATCTCATCATGATATCATCATCATCTCATCATGATATCATCATCATCATCATCATCATCATCATCTCATCATGATATCATCATCATCATCTCATCATGATATCATCATCATCATCTCATCATGATATCATCATCATCTCATCATGATATCATCATCATCATCATCATCTCATCATGATATCATCATCATCATCATCATCATCATCATCATCTCATCATGATATCATCATCATCTCATCATGATATCATCAGCATCATCAACATCATCATCATCATCATCTTATCATGATATCATCATCATCATCATCATCATCTCATCATGATATCATCATCATCATCATCATCTCATCATTATATCATCATCATCATCTCATCATGATATCAGAATCATGATATCATCATCATCATCATCATCTCATCATGATATCATCATCATCATCATCATCATCATCATCATCATCATCATCTCATCATGATATCATCATCATCTCATCATGATATCATCAGCATCATCAACATCATCATCATCATCTTATCATGATATCATCATCATCATCATCATCTCATCATGATATCATCATCATCATCATCTCATCATTATATCATCATCATCATCTCATCATGATATCATCATCATCATCTCATCATGATATCATCATCATCATCTCATAATCATGACATCATCATCATCTCATCACGATATCATCATCATCAGCTCATCATGGTATCATCATCATCTCATCATATCATCAACATCATCTAATCATGATATCATCATCATGATATCATCATCATCATCTCATCACGATATCATCATCATCATCATCTCATCATGATATCATCATCATCATCATCATCTCATCATGATATCATCATCATCTCATCATGATATCATCATCATCATCATCATCATCATATCATGATATCATCATCAGCATCATCATCTCATCATGATATCATCATCATCATATCATCATGATATCATCATCATGACATTATCATCATCATCATCATCATATCATCATGATATCATCATCATCATGATATCATCATCATGATATCATCATCATCTCATCATGATATCATCATCATGATATCATCATCATCATCATCATCATCTCATCATGATATCATCATCATCATCTCATCATGATATCATCATCATCTCATCATGATATCATCATCATCATCATCTCATCATGATATCATCATCATCATCTCATCATGTTATCATCATCATCATCTCATCATGATATCATCATCATCATCTCATCATGATATCATCATCATCATCATCATCATCATAATCATCTCATCATTATATCATCATCATCTCATCATGATATCATCATCATGATATCATCATCATCATCATCTCATCATGATATCATCATCATCTCATCATGATATCATCATCATCATTATCTCATCATAATATCATCATCATCATCTCATCATGATATCATCATCATCATCATCTCATCATGATATCATCATCATCATCTCATTATGATATCATCATCAACATCTCATCATGATATCATCATCATCATCTCATCATGTTATCATCATCATCATCATCATCATCTCATCATGATATCATCATCATCATCATCATCATCTCATCATGATATCATCATCATGATATCATCATCATCATCTCATCATCATCATCTCATCATGATATCATCATCATCTCATCATGATATCATCATCATCATCATCATCATCATCATCATCATCATCTCATCATGATATCATCATCATCATCACATCATGATATCATCATCATCATCATCTCATCATGATATCATCATCATGATCATCTCATCATGATATCATCATCATCATCATCATCATCTCATCATGATATCATCATCATCTCATCATGATATCATCAGCATCATCAACATCATCATCATCATCATCTTATCATGATATCATCATCATCATCATCATCTCATCATGATATCATCATCATCATCATCATCTCATCATTATATCATCATCATCATCTCATCATGATATCAGAATCATGATATCATCATCATCATCATCTCATCATGATATCATCATCATCATCATCATCTCATCATGATATCATCATCATCATCTCATCATGTTATCATCATCATCATCATCTCATCATGATATCATCATCATCTCATCATGATATCATCATCATCATCTCATCATCATCATCATCTCATCATGATATCATCATCATCATCATCTCATCATGATATCATCATCATCATCTCATAATCATGACATCATCATCATCATCATCATGATATCATCATCATCATCATCATCATCTCATCATGATATCATCATCATCATCTCATCATGATATCATCATCATCATCATCTCATCATAATATCAGCAACATCTCATCATGATATCATCATCATCTTATCATGATATCATCATCATCATCTCATCATGATATCATCATCATTATCTCATCATGTTATCATCATCATCATCATAATCATCATCATCATCATCATCTCATCATCATCATCATCATCATCATCATCATCATCATCATCATCATCTCATCATGATATCATCATCATCATCATCTCATCATGATATCATCATCTCATCATGATATCATCATCATGATATCATAATCATGACATCATCATCATCATCATCATCATCTCATCATGATATCATCATCATCTCATCATGATATCATCATCATCATCATCTCATCATGATATCATCTTCATGATATCATCATCATCTCATCACGATATCATCATCATCAGCTCATCATGATATCATCATCATCTCATCATATCATCAACATCATCTCATCATGATATCATCATCATGATATCATCATCATCATCTCATCATGATATCATCAGCATCTCATCATTATATCATAATCATCATCATCATCTCATCATGATATCATCATCATCTCATCATGATATCATCATCATCTCATCATGATATCATCATCATGATATCATCATCATCATCATCATCATCTCATCATGATATCATCATCATCTCATCATGATATCATCAGCATCATCATCATCTCATCATGATATCATCATCACCTCATCATGATATCATCAGCATCATCATCATCATCATCTCATCATGATATCATCATCATCTCATCATGATATCATTAGCATTATCATCATCATCATCATCATATCATCATGATATCATCATCATCATCATCATCATCTCATCACGATATCATCATCATCAGCTCATCATGGTATCATCATCATCTCATCATATCATCAACATCATCTCATCATGATATCATCATCATGATATCATCATCATCATCATCTCATCACGATATCATCATCATCATCTCATCATGATATCATCATCATCATCTCATCATGATATCATCATCATCTCATCATGATATCATCATCATCATCATCATCATCATCATCATCATCATCATCATCATCATCATCATATCATGATATCATCATCAGCATCATCATCTCATCATGATATCATCATCATCATCATATCATCATGATATCATCATCATCATGATATCATCATCATGATATCATCATCATCATCATCATCTCATCATGATATCATCATCATGATATCATCATCATCATCATCTCATCATGATATCATCATCATCATATCATCATGATATCATCATCATGACATTATCATCATCATCATCATCATCATCTCATCATGATATCATCATCATCATGATATCATCATCATCATGATATCATCAGCATCACCATCATCATCATCTCATCATGATATCATCATCATGATATCATCATCATCATCATCTCATCATGATATCATCATCATCATCTCATCATGATATCATCATCATCATGATATCATCATCATCATGATATCATCATCATCACCATCATCATCATCTCATCATGATATCATCATCATGATATCATCATCATCATCATCTCATCATGATATCATCATCATCATCTCATCATGATATATTCATCATCATCATCTCATCATGATATCATCATCATCATCATCATCATCTCATCATGATATCATCATCATGATATCATCATCATCATCATCTCATCATGATATCATCGTCATCATCTCATCATGATATCATCATCATGATATCATAATCATGACATCATCATCATGATATCATCATCATCTCATCATGATATCATCATCATCATCTCATCATGATATCATCATCATCATCAAAATCTCATCATAATATCATCATCATATCATCATGATATCATCATCATGATATCATCATCATCATCATCATCTCATCATGATATCATCATCATCTCATCATGATATCATCAGCATCATCATCATCTCATCATGATATCATCATCATCATCTCATCATGATATCATCATCATCATCAAAATCTCATCATAATATCATCATCATATCATCATGATATCATCATCATGATATCATCATCATCATCATCTCATCATGATATCATCATCATCTCATCATGATATCATCAGCATCATCATCATCTCATCATGATATCATCAGCATCTCATCATGATATCATCAGCATCATCATCATCATCATCTCATCATGATATCATCATCATCATCTCATCATGATATCATCATCATTATCTCATCATGATATCATCATCATCATCATCATCATCTCATCATGATATCATCATCATGATATCATCATCATCATCATCATCATCTCATCATGATATCATCATCATCATCTCATCATGATATCATCATCATGATATCATAATCATGACATCATCATCATCATCATCATCATCTCATCATGATATCATCATCATGATATCATAATCATGACATCATCATGATCATCATCTCATCATGATATCATCATCATCTCATCATGATATCATCGTCATCATCATCTCATCATGATATCATCTTCATGATATCTTTATCATCTCATCACGATATCATCATCATCAGCTCATCATGATATCATCATCATCTCATCATATCATCAACATCATCTCATCATGATATCATCATCATGATATCATCATCATCTCATCATGATATCATCATCATCTCATCATTATATCATCATCATCATCATCATCATCTCATCATGATATCATCATCATCTCATCATGATATCATCATCATGATATCATCATCATCATCATCTCATCATGATATCATCATCATCTCATCATGATATCATCAGCATCATCATCATCTCATCATGATATCATCATCATCTCATCATGATATCATCAGCATCATCATCATCATCATCTCATCATGATATCATCATCATCTCATCATGATATCATCAGCATCATCATCATCATGATATCATCATGATATCATTATCATCATCATCATCTCATCATGATATCATCATCATCATCTTCATCATCATCATCATCATCATCATCATCATCTCATCATAATATCATCATCATCTCATCATGATATCATCATCTCATCATGATATCATCATCATCATCTCATCATGATATCATCATCATCATCATCATCATCATCATCATCATCTCATCATGATATCATCATCATCATCTCATCATGTTATCATCATCATCATCATCTCATCATGATATCATCATCATCATCATCATCTCATCATAACATCATCATGATATCATCATCATCATCATCATCATCTCATCATGATATCATCATCATACTATCATCATCATCTCATCATGATATCATCATCATGATATCATAATCATCATCATCATCTCATCATGATCTCATCATCATGATATCATCATCATCATCTCATCATGATATCATCATCATCATCTCATCATGATATCATCATCATGATATCATAATCATGACATCATCATCATGATCATCATCATCATCTCATCATGATATCATCATCATCTCATCATGATATCATCATCATCATCATCATCATCATCATCATATCATTATATCATCATCAGCATCATCATCTCATCATGATATCATCATCATCATATCATCATGATATCATCATCATGACATTATCATCATCATCATCATCATCATCATCTCATCATGATATCATCATCATCATGATATCATCATCATGATATCATCATCATCATCTCATCATGATATCATCATCATCATCATCATCTCATCATGATATCATCATCATCATATCATCATGATATCATCATCATGACATTATCATCATCATCATCATCTGATCATGATATCATCATCATCATGATATCATCATCATCATGATATCATCATCATGATATCATCATCTCATCATGATATCATCATCATGATATCATCATCATCATCATATCATCATGATATCATCATCATGACATTATCATCATCATCATCATCATCATCATCATCTCATCATGATATCATCATCATCATGATATCATCATCATCATGATATCATCATCATGATATCATCATCATCATCATCTCATCATGATATCATCATCATGATATCATCATCATCATCATCTCATCATGACATCATCATCATCCTCTCATCATGATATCATCATCATCATCTCATCATGATATCATCATCATCATCAAAATCTCATCATAATATCATCATCATATCATCATGATATCATCATCATCTCATCATGATATCATCATCATCATCTCATCATGATATCATCATCATTATCTCATCATGATATCATCATCATCATCATCATCTCATCATGATATCATCATCATGATATCATCATCATCATCATCTCATCATGATATCATCATCATCATCTCATCATGATATCATCATCATGATATCATAATCATGACATCATCATCATCATCATCATCATCTCATCATGATATCATCATCATGATATCATAATCATGACATCATCATCTCATCATGATAGCATCATCATCTCATCATGATATCATCGTCATCATCATCTCATCATGATATCATCTTCATGATATCATCATCATCTCATCACGATATCATCATCATCAGCTCATCATGATATCATCATCATCTCATCATATCATCAACATCATCTCATCATGATATCATCATCATGATATCATCATCATGATATCATCATCATCTCATCATGATATCATCATCATGATATCATCATCATCTCATCATGATATCATCTTCATCTCATCATTATATCATCATCTCATCATGATATCATCATCATCATCATCTCATCATGATATCATCATCATCATCATCTCATCATGATATCATCATCATCATCATCTCATCATGATATCATCATCATCATCTCATCATGTTATCATCATCATCATCATCATCTCATCATGATATCATCATCATCATCATCATCATCATCATCATCATCATCATCTCATCATAACATCATCATGATATCATCATCATCTCATCATGATATCATCATCATACTATCATCATCATCTCATCATGATATCATCATCATGATATCATCATCATCATCATCATCTCATCATGATCTAATCATCATGATATCATCATCATCATCTCATCATGATATCATCATCATCATCATCTCATCATGATATCATCATCATGATATCATAATCATGACATCATCATCATCATCATCATCATCATGATCATCATCATCATCTCATCATGATATCAACATCATCTCATCATGATATCATCATCATCATCATGATCATCATCATCATCATCTCATCATGATATCATCATCATCTCATCATGATATCATCATCATCATCTCATCATGATATCAACATCATGATATCATCATCATCTCATCACGATATCATCATCATCATCTCATCATTATATCATCATCATCATCATCATCTCATCATGATATCATCATCATCTCATCATGATATTATCATGATATCATCATTATATCATCATGATATCATCATTATCATCTCATCATGATTTCATCATCATCATCATCATCATGATATCATCATCATCATCTCATCATGATATCATCATCATCATCATCTCATCATGATATCATCATCATCATCATCTCATCATGATATCATCATCATGACATTATCATCAGCATCATCATCTCATCATGATATCATCATGATATCATCATCATGATATCATCATCATCATCTCATCATGATATCATCATCATCATCATCTCATCATGATATCATCATCATGATATCATCATCATCATCATCATCATCATCATAGTCTCATCATAATATCATCATCATCTCATCATGATATCATCATCATCATCATCTCATCATGATATCATCATCATCATCTCATCATGATATCATCATCATCATCTCATCATGTTATCATCATCATCATCATCATCATCATCTCATCATGATATCATCATCATCTCATCATGATATCATCATCATCATCATCATCTCATCATGATATCATCATCATCAGATCATCATGTTATCATCATCATCATCATCTCATCATGATATCATCATCATCATCATCATCATCATCATCTCATCATGATATCATCATCATGATATCATCATCATCATCATCTCATCATATCATCATCATGATATCATCATCATGATATCATCATCATTATCATCATCATTATCATCATCATCTCATCATGATATCATCATCATCATCATCATCATCATCATCATCATCATCATCATCATCATTATCATCATCATTATCATCATCATCTCATCATGATATCATCATCATCATCATCATCATCATCATCATCTTATCATGATATCATCATCATCTCATCATGATATCATCATCATCATCATCATCATCATCATCATCTCATCATGATATCATCATCATTATATCATCATGATATCATCATCATTATCATCATCATTATCATCATCATCTCATCATGATATCATCATCATCATCATCATCATCATCATCATCATCATCATCATTATCATCATCATTATCATCATCATCTCATCATGATATCATCATCATCATCATCTGATCATGATATCATCATCTCATCATGATATCATCATCATCTCATCATGATATCATCATCATGATATCATCATCATCATCATCATCATCATCATCATCATCATCATCATCATCATTATCATCATCATTATCATCATCATCTCATCATGATATCATCATCATCATCATCTGATCATGATATCATCATCTCATCATGATATCATCATCATCTCATCATGATATCATCATCATGATATCACCATCATCATCATCATCATCATCATCTCATCATAATATCATCATCTCATCATGATATCATCATCATCATCTCATCATGATATCATCATCTCATCATGATATCATCATCATCTCATCATGATATCATCATCATGATATCACCATCATCATCATCATCATCATCATCATCTCATCATAATATCATCATCTCATCATGATATCATCATCATCATCTCATCATGATATCATCATCATCATCTCATCATGATATCATCATCATCATCTCATCATGATATCATCATCATCATCTCATCATGATATCATCATCATCATCTCATCATGATATCATCATCATCATCTCATCATAATATCATCATCATCTCATCATGATATCATCATCTCATCATGATATCATCATCATCATCTCATCATGATATCATCATCATCATATCATTATGTTTATCATCATCATCATCATCATCATCATCATCATCATCATCATCATCATCATCATCATCATCATCATCTCATCATGATATCATCATCATCATCATCATCATCTCATCGAGATATCATCATCATGATATCATCATCATGATATCATCATCATCATCTCATCATATCATCATCATGATATCATCATCATTATCATCATCATCTCATCATGATATCATCATCATCATCATCATCATCATCTCATCATCATCTCATCATGATATCATCATCATCTCATCATGATATCATCAGCATCATCATCATCATCATCATCATCATCATCATCATCATCATCTTATCATGATATCATCATCATCTCATCATGATATCATCATCATCATCATCATCATCATCATCATCATCATCATCATCATCTTATCATGATATCATCATCATCTCATCATGATATCATCATCATCATCATCATCATCATCATCATCATCTCATCATGATATCATCATCATCTCATCATGATATCATCATCATCATCATCTCATCATGATATCATCTTCATGATATCATCATCATCTCATCACGATATCATCATCATCAGCTCATCATGATATCATCATCATCTCATCATGTCATCAACATCATCTCATCATGATATCATCATCATGATATCATCATCATAATCTCATCATGATATCATCATCATCTCATCATTATATCATCATCATCATCATCATCATCATCTCATCATGATATCATCATCATCATCATCATCATCTCATCATGATTTCATCATCATCTCATCATGATATCATCAGCATCATCATCATCTCATCATGATATCATCATCATCTCATCATAATATCATCATCATCATCATCATCATCATCATCATCATCATCATCTCATCATGATATCATCATCTCATCATGATATCATCAGCATCATCATCATCATCATATCATCATGATATCATCATCATCATCTCATCATGATATCATCATCATCATCATCATCATCATCTCATCATGATATCATCATCTCATCATGATATCATCAGCATCATCATCATCATCATCATATCATCATGATATCATCATCATCATCTCATCATGATATCATCATCATCATCATCATCATCATCAGCATCATCATCATCATTATCATCATCATCTCATCATCATCTCATCATCATCATCATGATCATCATCTTCATCATCATCATCATCATCATCATCATCTTATCATGATATCATCATCATCTCATCATGATATCATCATCATCATCATCATCATCATCATCATCATCATCTCATCATGATATCATCATCATTATCTCATCATGTTATCATCATCATCATGATCATCATCTTCATCATCATCATCATCATCATCTTATCATGATATCATCATCATCTCATCATGATATTATCATCATCATCTCATCATGATATCATCATCATTATCTCATCATGTTATCATCATCATCATCATCATCATCATCATCATCATCATCATCATCATCTCATCATGATATCATCATCATCATCATAATCATCATCATCATCTCATCATGATATCATCATCATCATCTCATCATGATATCATCATCATCATCTCATCATGATATCATCATCATGATATCATCATCATCATCATCATCATCATCATCATCATCATCATCTCATCATGATATCATCATCATCATCTCATCATCATCATCATCATCATCATCATCATCATCATCATCTCATCATGATATCATCATCATCATCTCATCATATCATCATCATGATATCATCATCATGATATCATCATCATTATCATCATCATCTCATCATGATATCATCATGATATCATCATCATCATCATCATCATCATCATCATCATCATCATCTCATCATGATATCATCATCATCATCTCATCATATCATCATCATGATATCATCATCATGATATCATCATCATTATCATCATCATCTCATCATGATATCATCATCATCATCATCATCATCATCATCATCATCTCATCATGATATCATCATCATCTCATCATGATATCATCAGCATCATCATCATCATCTTATCATGATATCATCATCATCTCATCATGATATCATCATCATCATCATCTCATCATGATATCATCATCATCATCATCAGAATCATCATCATCATCTCATCATGATATCATCATCATGATATCATCATCATCATCATCATCTCATCATGACATCATCATCATCATCATCAGAATCATCATCATCATCTCATCATGATATCATCATCATGATATCATCATCATCATCATCTCATCATGATATCATCATCATCTCATCATGATATCATCATCATGATATCATCATCATGATTTCATCATCATCATCATCATCTCATCATGATATCATCATCATCATCTCATCATGATATCATCATCATGATATCATCATCATCATCATGATATCATCATCATCATCATCTCATCATAATATCATCATCATCTCATCATGATATCATCATCATCATCTCATCATGATATCATCATCATCATCTCATCATCATCATAATATCATCATCATCTCATCA
Organism: Pelodytes ibericus; assembly: GCA_036172795.1. NCBI lineage: Eukaryota > Metazoa > Chordata > Amphibia > Anura > Pelodytidae > Pelodytes > Pelodytes ibericus. Next base: position 4,912,595 of record JAYKOZ010000093.1, read on the forward strand.
TGATATCATCATCATCATCTTATCATGATATCATCATCATCTCATCATGATATCATCATCATCATCATCATCATCATCATCATCATCATCATCATCTCATCATGATATCATCATCATCATCATCAGAATCATCATCATCATCTCATCATGATATCATCATCATGATATCATCATCATGATATCATCATCATCATCATCTCATCATGATATCATCATCTCATCATGATATCATCATCATGATTTCATCATCATCATCATCATCTCATCATGATATCATCATCATCATCTCATCATGATATCATCATCATGATATCATCATCATCATCTCATCATAATATCATCATCATCATCATCTCATCATGATATCATCATCATCATCTCATCATGATATCATCATCATGATATCATCATCATCATCATCATCTCATCATAATATCATCATCATCTCATCATGATATCATCATCATCATCTCATCATGATATCATCATCATCATCATCATCATCATCATCATCATCTCATCATGATATCATCATCATCTCATCATGTTATCATCATCATCATCATCATCATCATCATCTCATCATGATATCATCATCATCATCATCATAATCATCATCATCATCTCATCATGATATCATCATCATGATATCATCATCATCATCATCTCATCATGATATCATCATCATCATCTCATCATGATATCATCATCATCATCATCATAATCATCATCATCATCTCATCATGATATCATCATCATGATATCATCATCATCATCATCATCTCATCATGATATCATCATCATCATCTCATCATGATATCATCATCATCATCTCATCATGATATCATCATCATGATATCATCATCATCATCATCTCATCATGATATCATCATTATCATCTCATCATGATATCATCATCATCTCATCATGATATCATCATCATCATCATCTCATCATGATATCATCTTCATGATATCATCATCATCTCATCACGATATCATCATCATCAGCTCATCATGATATCATCATCATCATCTCATCATGTCATCAACATCATCTCATCATGATATCATCATCATGATATCATCATCATCATCTCATCATGATATCATCATCATCTCATCATGATATCATCATCATCATCATCATCATCATCATCATCATCTCATCATGATATCATCATCATCTCATCATTATATCATCATCATCTTGATATCATCATCATCATCATCTCATCATGATATCATCATCATGATATCATCATCATGATTTCATCATCATCATCTCATCATGTTATCATCATCATCATCATCATCATCATCATCATCATCATTATCATCATCATCTCATCATGATATCATCATCATCATCATCATCATCATCATCATCTCATCATGATATCATCATCATCTCATCATGATATCATCAGCATCATCATCATCATCATCATCATCATCATCATCATCATCATCATCATCATCATCTCATCATGATATCATCATCATCTCATCATTATATCATCATCATCATCATCATCATCATCATCATCATCATCATCTCATCATGATATCATCATCATGATATCATCATCATCATCATCATCATCATCTCATCATGATATCATCATCATCTCATCATGATATCATCAGCATCATCATCATCTCATCATGATATCATCATCATCTCATCATGATATCATCAGCATCATCATGATATCATCAGCATCATCATCATCTCATCATGATATCATCATCATCATCATAATCATCTCATCATTATATCATCATCATCTCATCATGATATCATCATCATGATATCATCATCATCATCTCATCATGATATCATCATCATCATCTCATCATGATATCATCATCATCATCATCTCATCATAATATCATCATCATCATCTCATCATGATATCATCATCATCATCATCATCTCATCATGATATCATCATCATCATCTCATTATGATATCATCATCATCATCTCATCATGATATCATCATCATCATCTCATCATGTTATCATCATCATCATCATCATCATCTCATCATGATATCATCATCATCATCATCATCATCATCTCATCATGATATCATCATCATGATATCATCATCATCATCTCATCATATCATCATCATGATATCATCATCATGATATCATCATCATTATCATCATCATCTCATCATGATATCATCATCATCATCATCATCATCATCATCATCTCATCATGATATCATCATCATCTCATCATGATATCATCATCATGATATCATCATCATCATCATCATCTCATCATGATATCATCATCATCATCTCATCATGATATATTCATCATCATCATCTCATCATGATATCATCATCATCATCATCTCATCATCATATCATCATCATCATCTCATCATGTTATCATCATCATCATCTCATCATGATATCATCATCATCATCGTCATCTCATCATGATATCATCATCGTGATATCATCATCATCATCATCTCATCATGATATCATCGTCATCATCTCATCATGATATCATCATCATGATATCATAATCATGACATCATCATCATCATCATGATATCATCATCATCATCATCTCATCATGATATCATCATCATCATCTCATCATGATATCATCATCATCATCAAAATCTCATCATAATATCATCATCATATCATTATGATATCATCATCATCTCATCATGATATCATCATCATCATCTCATCATGATATCATCATCATTATCTCATCATGATATCATCATCATCATCATCATCATCATCATCATCTCATCATGATATCATCATCATGATATCATCATCATCATCATCATCTCATCATGATATCATCATCATCATCTCATCATGATATCATCATCATGATTTCATAATCATGACATCATCATCATCATCATCATCATCATCATCTCATCATTATCTCATCATGATATCATCATCATCATCATCATCATCTCATCATGATATCATCATCATGATATCATCATCATCATCATCATCTCATCATGATATCATCATCATCATCTCATCATGATATCATCATCATGATATCATAATCATGACATCATCATCATCATCATCATCTCATCATGATATCATAATCATGATATCATAATCATGACATCATCATCATCATCTCATCATGATATCATCATCATCTCATCATGATATCATCATCATCTCATCATGATATCATCATCATCATCATCATCATCATCATAATCATCTCATCTTTATATCATCATCATCTCATCATGATATCATCATCATGATATCATCATCATCATCATCATCATCATCATCATCATCTCATCATGATATCATCATCATCATCTCATCATGATATCATCATCATCATCATCTCATCATAATATCATCATCATCATCTCATCATGATATCATCATCATCATCATCATCATCTCATTTTGATATCATCATCATCATCATCTCATTATGATATCATCATCGTCATCATCTCATCATGATATCATCATCATCATCTCATCATGTTATCATCATCATCATCATCTCATCATGATATCATCATCATCATCATCTCATCATGATATCATCATCATGATATCATCATCATCATCTCATCATGTTATCATCATCATCATCATCTCATCATGATATCATCATCATCATCATCATCTCATCATGATATCATCATTATCATCATCATCTCATCATGATATCATCATCATCATCATCATCATCATCTCATCATGATATCATCATCATCTCATCATGATATCATCAGCATTATCAACATCATCATCATCATCTTATCATGATATCATCATCATCATCATCATCATCATCATCATCATCATCATCTCACCATGATATCATCATCATCATCATCATCTCATCATGATATCATCATCATCATCTCATCATGTTATCATCATCATCATCATCTCATCATGATATCATCATCATCTCATCATGATATCATCATCATGATATCATCATCATCATCATCATCTCATCATGATATCATCATCATCATCTCATCATGATATCATCATCTTGATATCATAATCATGACATCATCATCATCATCATCATGATATCATCATCATCATCATCTCATCATCATCATCTCATCATAATATCATCATCATCTCATCATGATATCATCATCATCTCATCATGATATCATCATCATCATCATCTCATCATGATATCATCATCATTATCTCATCATGTTATCATCATCATCATCATCATCATCATCTCATCATGATATCATCATCATCATCATCATCATCATCATCTCATCATGATATCATCATCATCATCATCATCATCATCATCTCATCATGATATCATCATCTCATCATGATATCATCATCATGATATCGTAATCATGACATCATCATCATCATCATCATCATCATCATCATCATCATCTCATCATGATATCATCATCATCTCATCATGATATCATCATCATCATCATCATCTCATCATGATATCATCTTCATGATATCATCATCATCTCATCACGATATCATCATCATCAGCTCATCATGATATCATCATCATCTCATCATATCATCAACATCATCTCATCATGATATCATCATCATGATATCATCATCATCATCATCTCATCATGATATCATCATAATCTCATCATTATATCATAATCATCATCATCATCTCATCATGATATCATCATCATTTCATCATGATATCATCATCATGATATCATCATCATCATCATCATCATCTCATCATGATATCATCATCATCTCATCATGATATCATCATCATCATCATCTCATCATGATATCATCTTCATGATATCATCATCATCTCATCACGATATCATCATCATCAGCTCATCATGATATCATCATCATCTCATCATATCATCAACATCATCTCATCATGATATCATCATCATGATATCATCATCATCATCTCATCATGATATCATCATAATCTCATCATTATATCATAATCATCATCATCATCTCATCATGATATCATCATCATTTCATCATGATATCATCATCATGATATCATCATCATCATCATCTCATCATGATATCATCATCATCTCATCATGATATCATCATCATCATCATCATCTCATCATGATATCATCATAATCTCATCATTATATCATAATCATCATCATCATCTCATCATGATATCATCATCATTTCATCATGATATCATCATCATGATATCATCATCATCATCATCATTATCATCATCTCATCATGATATCATCATCATCTCATCATGATATCATCAGCATCATCATCATCTCATCATGATATCATCATCATCTCATCATGATATCATCAGCATCATCATCATCATCATCATCTCATCATGATATCATCATCATCTCATCATATCATCAGCATCATCATCATCATCATCATATCATCATGATATCATCATCATCATCATCTCATCACGATATCATCATCATCAGCTCATCATGGTATCATCATCATCTCATCATATCATCAACATCATCTCATCATGATATCATCATCATGATATCATCATCATCATCTCATCACGATATCATCATCATCATCATCTCATCATGATATCATCATCATCATCATCTCATCATGATATCATCATCATCTCATCATGATATCATCATCATCATCATCATCATCATCATCATCATATCATGATATCATCATCAGCATCATCATCTCATCATGATATCATCATCATCATATCATCATGATATCATCATCATGACATTATCATCATCATCATCATCATCATCTCATCATGATATCATCATCATTATGATATCATCATCATGATATCATCATCATCATCATCTCATCATGATATCCTCATCATGATATCATCATCATCATCATCATCATCTCATCATGATATCGTCATCATCATCATCTCATCATGATATATTCATCATCATCATCTCATCATGATATCGTCATCATCATCATCTCATCATGATATCATCATCATCATCTCATCATGTTATCATCATCATCATCTCATCATGATATCATCATCATCATCTCATCATGATATCATCATCATCATCATCATCATCATAATCATCTCATCATTATATCATCATCATCTCATCATGATATCATCATCATCATCATCTCATCATCATCATCATCATCTCATCATGATATCATCATCATCTCATCATGATATCATCATCATCATCATCTCATCATAATATCATCATCATTATCTCATCATGTTATCATCATCATCATCATCATCTCATCATGATATCATCATCATCATCATCATCATCATCATCATCATCATCTCATCATGATATCATCATCATGATATCATCATCATCATCATCATCTCATCATGATATCATCATCTCATCATGATATCATCATCATGATATCGTAATCATGACATCATCATCATCATCATCATCATCATCATCATCATCATCTCATCATGATATCATCATCATCTCATCATGATATCATCATCATCATCATCTCATCATGATATCATCTTCATGATATCATCATCATCTCATCACGATATCATCATCATCAGCTCATCATGATATCATCATCATCTCATCATATCATCAACATCATCTCATCATGATATCATCATCATGATATCATCATCATCATCATCTCATCATGATATCATCATAATCTCATCATTATATCATAATCATCATCATCATCTCATCATGATATCATCATCATTTCATCATGATATCATCATCATGATATCATCATCATCATCATCATCATCTCATCATGATATCATCATCATCTCATCATGATATCATCATCATCATCATCTCATCATGATATCATCTTCATGATATCATCATCATCTCATCACGATATCATCATCATCAGCTCATCATGATATCATCATCATCTCATCATATCATCAACATCATCTCATCATGATATCATCATCATGATATCATCATCATCATCTCATCATGATATCATCATAATCTCATCATTATATCATAATCATCACCATCATCTCATCATGATATCATCATCATTTCATCATGATATCATCATATCATCATCATCATCTCATCATGTTATCATCATCATCATCATCATCTCATCATGATATCATCATCATCATCATCATCATCATCATCTCATCATGATATCATCTTCATGATATCATCATCATCTCATCACGATATCATCATCATCAGCTCATCATGATATCATCATCATCTCATCATATCATCAACATCATCTCATCATGATATCATCATCATGATATCATCATCATCATCATCTCATCATGATATCATCATAATCTCATCATTATATCATCATCATCATCTCATCATGATATCATCATCATTTCATCATGATATCATCATCATGATATCATCATCATCATCATCATCTCATCATGATATCATCATCATCTCATCATGATATCATCATCATCATCATCTCATCATGATATCATCTTCATGATATCATCATCATCTCATCACGATATCATCATCATCAGCTCATCATGATATCATCATCATCTCATCATATCATCAACATCATCTCATCATGATATCATCATCATGATATCATCATCATCATCTCATCATGATATCATCATAATCTCATCATTATATCATAATCATCATCATCATCTCATCATGATATCATCATCATTTCATCATGATATCATCATCATGATATCATCATCATCATCATCATCATCATCATCATCTCATCATGATATCATCATCATCTCATCATGATATCATCAGCATCATCATCATCTCATCATGATATCATCATAATCTCATCATTATATCATAATCATCATCATCATCTCATCATGATATCATCATCATTTCATCATGATATCATCATCATGATATCATCATCATCATCATCATCATCATCATCTCATCATGATATCATCATCATCTCATCATGATATCATCAGCATCATCATCATCTCATCATGATATCATCATCATCTCATCATGATATCATCAGCATCATCATCATCATCATCATCTCATCATGATATCATCATCATCTCATCATATCATCAGCATCATCATCATCATCATCATATCATCATGATATCATCATCATCATCATCATCATCTCATCACGATATCATCATCATCAGCTCATCATGGTATCATCATCATCTCATCATATCATCAACATCATCTCATCATGATATCATCATCATGATATCATCATCATCATCTCATCACGATATCATCATCATCATCTCATCATGATATCATCATCATCATCATCTCATCATGATATCATCATCATCTCATCATGATATCATCATCATCATCATCATCATCATCATATCATGATATCATCATCAGCATCATCATCTCATCATGATATCATCATCATCATATCATCATGATATCATCATCATGACATTATCATCATCATCATCATCATCATCTCATCATGATATCATCATCATTATGATATCATCATCATGATATCATCATCATCATCATCTCATCATGATATCCTCATCATGATATCATCATCATCATCATCATCATCTCATCATGATATCGTCATCATCATCATCTCATCATGATATATTCATCATCATCATCTCATCATGATATCGTCATCATCATCATCTCATCATGATATCATCATCATCATCTCATCATGTTATCATCATCATCATCTCATCATGATATCATCATCATCATCTCATCATGATATCATCATCATCATCATCATCATAATCATCTCATCATTATATCATCATCATCTCATCATGATATCATCATCATCATCATCTCATCATCATCATCATCATCTCATCATGATATCATCATCATCTCATCATGATATCATCATCATCATCATCTCATCATATTATCATCATCATCATCATCATCTCATCATGATATCATCATCATCATCATCATCATCATCATCTCATCATGATATCATCATCATGATATCATCATCATCATCATCATCTCATCATGATATCATCATCTCATCATGATATCATCATCATGATATCGTAATCATGACATCATCATCATCATCATCATCATCATCATCATCATCATCATCATCATCTCATCATGATATCATCATCATCTCATCATGATATCATCATCATCATCATCTCATCATGATATCATCTTCATGATATCATCATCATCTCATCACGATATCATCATCATCAGCTCATCATGATATCATCATCATCTCATCATATCATCAACATCATCTCATCATGATATCATCATCATGATATCATCATCATCATCATCTCATCATGATATCATCATAATCTCATCATTATATCATAATCATCATCATCATCTCATCATGATATCATCATCATTTCATCATGATATCATCATCATGATATCATCATCATCATCATCATCATCTCATCATGATATCATCATCATCTCATCATGATATCATCATCATCATCATCTCATCATGATATCATCTTCATGATATCATCATCATCATCTCATCACGATATCATCATCATCAGCTCATCATGATATCATCATCATCTCATCATATCATCAACATCATCTCATCATGATATCATCATCATGATATCATCATCATCATCTCATCATGATATCATCATAATCTCATCATTATATCATAATCATCACCATCATCTCATCATGATATCATCATCATTTCATCATGATATCATCATATCATCATCATCATCATCTCATCATGTTATCATCATCATCATCATCATCTCATCATGATATCATCATCATCATCATCTCATCATGATATCATCATCATGATATCATCATCATGATATCATCATCATCATCTCATCATGTTATCATCATCATCATCATCATCTCATCATGATATCATCATCATCATCATCTCATCATGATATCATCATCATGATATCATCATCATTATCATCATCATCTCATCATGATATCATCATCATCATCATCATCATCATCATCTCATCATGATATCATCATCATCTCATCATGATATCATCAGCATTATCAACATCATCATCATCATCTTATCATGATATCATCATCATCATCATCATCATCATCATCATCTCATCAATATATCATCATCATCATCATCTCATTATGATATCATCATCGTCATCATCTCATCATGATATCATCATCATCATCATCTCATCATGATATCATCATCATGATATCATCATCATTATCATCATCATCTCATCATGATATCATCATCATCATCATCATCATCATCATCATCATCTCATCATGATATCATCATCATCTCATCATGATATCATCAGCATTATCAACATCATCATCATCATCTTATCATGATATCATCATCATCATCATCATCATCATCTCATCACGATATCATCATCATCAGCTCATCATGATATCATCATCATCTCATCATATCATCAACATCATCTCATCATGATATCATCATCATGATATCATCATCATCATCATCTCATCATGATATCATCATAATCTCATCATTATATCATAATCATCATCATCATCTCATCATGATATCATCATCATTTCATCATGATATCATCATCATGATATCATCATCATCATCATCATCATCTCATCATGATATCATCATCATCTCATCATGATATCATCATCATCATCATCTCATCATGATATCATCTTCATGATATCATCATCATCTCATCACGATATCATCATCATCAGCTCATCATGATATCATCATCATCTCATCATATCATCAACATCATCTCATCATGATATCATCTTCATGATAACATCATCATCTCATCATGATATCATCATAATCTCATCATTATATCATAATCATCACCATCATCTCATCATGATATCATCATCATTTCATCATGATATCATCATATCATCATCATCATCTCATCATGTTATCATCATCATCATCATCATCTCATCATGATATCATCATCATCATCATCTCATCATGATATCATCATCATGATATCATCATCATGATATCATCATCATCATCTCATCATGTTATCATCATCATCATCATCATCATCTCATCATGATATCATCATCATCATCATCTCATCATGATATCATCATCATGATATCATCATCATTATCATCATCATCTCATCATGATATCATCATCATCATCATCATCATCATCATCATCTCATCATGATATCATCATCATCTCATCATGATATCATCAGCATTATCAACATCATCATCATCATCTTATCATGATATCATCATCATCATCATCATCATCATCATCTCATCAATATATCATCATCATCATCATCTCATTATGATATCATCATCGTCATCATCTCATCAATATATCATCATCATCATCTCATCATGTTATCATCATCATCATCATCATCTCATCAATATATCATCATCATCATCATCATCTCATTATGATATCATCATCGTCATCATCTCATCATGATATCATCATCATCATCTCATCATGTTATCATCATCATCATCATCATCTCATCATGATATCATCATCATCATCATCTCATCATGATATCATCATCATGATATCATCATCATGATATCATCATCATCATCTCATCATGTTATCATCATCATCATCATCATCATCTCATCATGATATCATCATCATCATCATCTCATCATGATATCATCATCATGATATCATCATCATTATCATCATCATCTCATCATGATATCATCATCATCATCATCATCTCATCATGATATCATCATCATCTCATCATGATATCATCAGCATTATCAACATCATCATCATCATCTTATCATGATATCATCATCATCATCATCATCATCATCTCATCATGATATCATCATCATCATCATCATCATCTCATCATGATATCATCATCATCATCTCATCATGTTATCATCATCATCTCATCATGATATCATCATCATCTCATCATGATATCATCATCATGATATCATCATCATCATCATCATCATCATCTCATCATGATATCATCATCATCATCTCATCATGATATCATCATCATCATCATCTCATCATGATATCATCATCATTATCTCATCATGATATCATCATCATCATCATCATCTCATCATGATATCATCATCATAATATCATCATCATCATCATCATCATCATCATCATCTCATCATGATATCATCATCATGATATCATCATCATCATCATCATCTCATCATGATATCATCATCATGATATCATCATCATGATATCGTAATCATGACATCATCATCATCATCATCATCATCATCATCATCATCATCATCTCATCATGATATCATCATCATCTCATCATGATATCATCATCATCATCATCTCATCATGATATCATCTTCATGATATCATCATCATCTCATCACGATATCATCATCATCAGCTCATCATGATATCATCATCATCTCATCATATCATCAACATCATCTCATCATGATATCATCATCATGATATCATCATCATCATCATCTCATCATGATATCATCATAATCTCATCATTATATCATAATCATCATCATCATCTCATCATGATATCATCATCATTTCATCATGATATCATCATCATGATATCATCATCATCATCATCATCATCTCATCATGATATCATCATCATCATCATCTCATCATGATATCATCATCATGATATCATCATCATGATATCATCATCATCATCTCATCATGTTATCATCATCATCATCATCATCTCATCATGATATCATCATCATCATCATCTCATCATGATATCATCATCATGATATCATCATCATTATCATCATCATCTCATCATGATATCATCATCATCATCATCATCATCATCATCATCTCATCATGATATCATCATCATCTCATCATGATATCATCAGCATTATCAACATCATCATCATCATCTTATCATGATATCATCATCATCATCATCATCATCATCTCATCAATATATCATCATCATCATCATCTCATTATGATATCATCATCGTCATCATCTCATCAATATATCATCATCATCATCTCATCATGTTATCATCATCATCATCATCATCTCATCAATATATCATCATCATCATCATCTCATTATGATATCATCATCGTCATCATCTCATCATGATATCATCATCATCATCTCATCATGTTATCATCATCATCATCATCATCTCATCATGATATCATCATCATCATCATCTCATCATGATATCATCATCATGATATCATCATCATGATATCATCATCATCATCTCATCATGTTATCATCATCATCATCATCATCATCTCATCATGATATCATCATCATCATCATCTCATCATGATATCATCATCATGATATCATCATCATTATCATCATCATCTCATCATGATATCATCATCATCATCATCATCTCATCATGATATCATCATCATCTCATCATGATATCATCAGCATTATCAACATCATCATCATCATCTTATCATGATATCATCATCATCATCATCATCATCATCTCATCATGATATCATCATCATCATCATCATCATCTCATCATGATATCATCATCATCATCTCATCATGTTATCATCATCATCTCATCATGATATCATCATCATCTCATCATGATATCATCATCATGATATCATCATCATCATCATCATCATCTCATCATGATATCATCATCATCATCTCATCATGATATCATCATCATCATCATCTCATCATGATATCATCATCATTATCTCATCATGATATCATCATCATCATCATCATCTCATCATGATATCATCATCATAATATCATCATCATCATCATCATCATCATCATCTCATCATGATATCATCATCATGATATCATCATCATCATCATCATCTCATCATGATATCATCATCATGATATCATCATCATGATATCGTAATCATGACATCATCATCATCATCATCATCATCATCATCATCATCATCTCATCATGATATCATCATCATCTCATCATGATATCATCATCATCATCATCTCATCATGATATCATCTTCATGATATCATCATCATCTCATCACGATATCATCATCATCAGCTCATCATGATATCATCATCATCTCATCATATCATCAACATCATCTCATCATGATATCATCATCATGATATCATCATCATCATCATCTCATCATGATATCATCATAATCTCATCATTATATCATAATCATCATCATCATCTCATCATGATATCATCATCATTTCATCATGATATCATCATCATGATATCATCATCATCATCATCATCATCTCATCATGATATCATCATCATCTCATCATGATATCATCAGCATCATCATCATCTCATCATGATATCATCATCATCTCATCATGATATCATCAGCATCATCATCATCATCATCATCTCATCATGATATCATCATCATCTCATCATATCATCAGCATCATCATCATCATCATCATATCATCATGATATCATCATCATCATCATCATCATCATCTCATCACGATATCATCATCATCAGCTCATCATGGTATCATCATCATCTCATCATATCATCAACATCATCTCATCATGATATCATCATCATGATATCATCATCATGATATCATCATCATCATCTCATCACGATATCATCATCATCATCATCTCATCATGATATCATCATCATCATCATCATCTCATCATGATATCATCATCATCTCATCATGATATCATCATCATCATCATCATCATCATCATATCATGATATCATCATCAGCATCATCATCTCATCATGATATCATCATCATCATATCATCATGATATCATCATCATGACATTATCATCATCATCATCATCATCATCTCATCATGATATCATCATCATCATGATATCATCATCATGATATCATCATCATCATCATCTCATCATGATATCCTCATCATGATATCATCATCATCATCATCATCTCATCATGATATCGTCATCATCATCATCTCATCATGATATATTCATCATCATCATCTCATCATGATATCGTCATCATCATCATCTCATCATGATATCATCATCATCATCTCATCATGTTATCATCATCATCATCTCATCATGATATCATCATCATCATCTCATCATGATATCATCATCATCATCATCATCATCATCATAATCATCTCATCATTATATCATCATCATCTCATCATGATATCATCATCATCATCTCATCATCATCATCATCATCTCATCATGATATCATCATCATCTCATCATGATATCATCATCATCATCATCTCATCATAATATCATCATCATTATCTCATCATGTTATCATCATCATCATCATCATCATCTCATCATGATATCATCATCATCATCATCATCATCATCTCATCATGATATCATCATCATGATATCATCATCATCATCATCATCATCTCATCATGATATCATCATCTCATCATGATATCATCATCATGATATCGTAATCATGACATCATCATCATCATCATCATCATCATCATCTCATCATGATATCATCATCATCTCATCATGATATCATCATCATCATCATCTCATCATGATATCATCTTCATGATATCATCATCATCTCATCACGATATCATCATCATCAGCTCATCATGATATCATCATCATCTCATCATATCATCAACATCATCTCATCATGATATCATCATCATGATATCATCATCATCTCATCATGATATCATCATAATCTCATCATTATATCATAATCATCATCATCATCTCATCATGATATCATCATCATCTCATCATATCATCAACATCATCTCATCATGATATCATCATCAAGATATCATCATCATCATCATCTCATCATGATATCATCATAATCTCATCATTATATCATAATCATCATCATCATCTCATCATGATATCATCATCATTTCATCATGATATCATCATCATGATATCATCATCATCATCATCATCTCATCATGATATCATCTTCATGATATCATCATCATCTCATCACGATATCATCATCATCAGCTCATCATGATATCATCATCATCTCATCATATCATCAACATCATCTCATCATGATATCATCATCATGATATCATCATCATCATCATCTCATCATGATATCATCATAATCTCATCATTATATCATAATCATCACCATCATCTCATCATGATATCATCATCATTTCATCATGATATCATCATCATGATATCATCATCATCATCATCATCATCTCATCATGATATCATCATCATCTCATCATGATATCATCAGCATCATCATCATCTCATCATGATATCATCATCATCTCATCATGATATCATCAGCATCATCATCATCATCATCATCTCATCATGATATCATCATCATCTCATCATATCATCAGCATCATCATCATCATCATCATATCATCATGATATCATCATCATCATCATCTCATCACGATATCATCATCATCAGCTCATCATGGTATCATCATCATCATCATCATCTCATCATCATCATCATCATCTCATCATTATATCATCATCATCTCATCATGATATCATCATCATCATCATCTCATCATCATCATCATCATCTCATCATGATATCATCATCATCTCATCATGATATCATCATCATCATCATCTCATCATAATATCATCATCATTATCTCATCATGTTATCATCATCATCATCATCATCATCTCATCATGATATCATCATCATCATCATCTCATCATGATATCATCATCATGATATCATCATCATTATCATCATCATCTCATCATGATATCATCATCATCATCATCATCATCATCATCATCTCATCATGATATCATCATCATCTCATCATGATATCATCAGCATTATCAACATCATCATCATCATCTTATCATGATATCATCATCATCATCATCATCATCATCTCATCAATATATCATCATCATCATCATCTCATTATGATATCATCATCGTCATCATCTCATCAATATATCATCATCATCATCTCATCATGTTATCATCATCATCATCATCATCTCATCAATATATCATCATCATCATCATCTCATTATGATATCATCATCGTCATCATCTCATCATGATATCATCATCATCATCTCATCATGTTATCATCATCATCATCATCATCTCATCATGATATCATCATCATCATCATCTCATCATGATATCATCATCATGATATCATCATCATGATATCATCATCATCATCTCATCATGTTATCATCATCATCATCATCATCATCTCATCATGATATCATCATCATCATCATCTCATCATGATATCATCATCATGATATCATCATCATTATCATCATCATCTCATCATGATATCATCATCATCATCATCATCTCATCATGATATCATCATCATCTCATCATGATATCATCAGCATTATCAACATCATCATCATCATCTTATCATGATATCATCATCATCATCATCATCATCATCTCATCATGATATCATCATCATCATCATCATCATCTCATCATGATATCATCATCATCATCTCATCATGTTATCATCATCATCTCATCATGATATCATCATCATCTCATCATGATATCATCATCATGATATCATCATCATCATCATCATCATCTCATCATGATATCATCATCATCATCTCATCATGATATCATCATCATCATCATCTCATCATGATATCATCATCATTATCTCATCATGATATCATCATCATCATCATCATCTCATCATGATATCATCATCATAATATCATCATCATCATCATCATCATCATCATCTCATCATGATATCATCATCATGATATCATCATCATCATCATCATCTCATCATGATATCATCATCATGATATCATCATCATGATATCGTAATCATGACATCATCATCATCATCATCATCATCATCATCATCATCATCTCATCATGATATCATCATCATCTCATCATGATATCATCATCATCATCATCTCATCATGATATCATCTTCATGATATCATCATCATCTCATCACGATATCATCATCATCAGCTCATCATGATATCATCATCATCTCATCATATCATCAACATCATCTCATCATGATATCATCATCATGATATCATCATCATCATCATCTCATCATGATATCATCATAATCTCATCATTATATCATAATCATCATCATCATCTCATCATGATATCATCATCATTTCATCATGATATCATCATCATGATATCATCATCATCATCATCATCATCTCATCATGATATCATCATCATCTCATCATGATATCATCAGCATCATCATCATCTCATCATGATATCATCATCATCTCATCATGATATCATCAGCATCATCATCATCATCTCATCATGATATCATCATCATCTCATCATATCATCAGCATCATCATCATCATCATCATATCATCATGATATCATCATCATCATCATCATCATCATCTCATCACGATATCATCATCATCAGCTCATCATGGTATCATCATCATCTCATCATATCATCAACATCATCTCATCATGATATCATCATCATGATATCATCATCATGATATCATCATCATCATCTCATCACGATATCATCATCATCATCATCTCATCATGATATCATCATCATCATCATCATCTCATCATGATATCATCATCATCTCATCATGATATCATCATCATCATCATCATCATCATCATATCATGATATCATCATCAGCATCATCATCTCATCATGATATCATCATCATCATATCATCATGATATCATCATCATGACATTATCATCATCATCATCATCATCATCTCATCATGATATCATCATCATCATGATATCATCATCATGATATCATCATCATCATCATCTCATCATGATATCCTCATCATGATATCATCATCATCATCATCATCTCATCATGATATCGTCATCATCATCATCTCATCATGATATATTCATCATCATCATCTCATCATGATATCGTCATCATCATCATCTCATCATGATATCATCATCATCATCTCATCATGTTATCATCATCATCATCTCATCATGATATCATCATCATCATCTCATCATGATATCATCATCATCATCATCATCATCATCATAATCATCTCATCATTATATCATCATCATCTCATCATGATATCATCATCATCATCTCATCATCATCATCATCATCTCATCATGATATCATCATCATCTCATCATGATATCATCATCATCATCATCTCATCATAATATCATCATCATTATCTCATCATGTTATCATCATCATCATCATCATCATCTCATCATGATATCATCATCATCATCATCATCATCATCTCATCATGATATCATCATCATGATATCATCATCATCATCATCATCATCTCATCATGATATCATCATCTCATCATGATATCATCATCATGATATCGTAATCATGACATCATCATCATCATCATCATCATCATCATCTCATCATGATATCATCATCATCTCATCATGATATCATCATCATCATCATCTCATCATGATATCATCTTCATGATATCATCATCATCTCATCACGATATCATCATCATCAGCTCATCATGATATCATCATCATCTCATCATATCATCAACATCATCTCATCATGATATCATCATCATGATATCATCATCATCTCATCATGATATCATCATAATCTCATCATTATATCATAATCATCATCATCATCTCATCATGATATCATCATCATCTCATCATATCATCAACATCATCTCATCATGATATCATCATCAAGATATCATCATCATCATCATCTCATCATGATATCATCATAATCTCATCATTATATCATAATCATCATCATCATCTCATCATGATATCATCATCATTTCATCATGATATCATCATCATGATATCATCATCATCATCATCATCTCATCATGATATCATCTTCATGATATCATCATCATCTCATCACGATATCATCATCATCAGCTCATCATGATATCATCATCATCTCATCATATCATCAACATCATCTCATCATGATATCATCATCATGATATCATCATCATCATCATCTCATCATGATATCATCATAATCTCATCATTATATCATAATCATCACCATCATCTCATCATGATATCATCATCATTTCATCATGATATCATCATCATGATATCATCATCATCATCATCATCATCTCATCATGATATCATCATCATCTCATCATGATATCATCAGCATCATCATCATCTCATCATGATATCATCATCATCTCATCATGATATCATCAGCATCATCATCATCATCATCATCTCATCATGATATCATCATCATCTCATCATATCATCAGCATCATCATCATCATCATCATATCATCATGATATCATCATCATCATCATCTCATCACGATATCATCATCATCAGCTCATCATGGTATCATCATCATCATCATCATCTCATCATCATCATCATCATCTCATCATTATATCATCATCATCTCATCATGATATCATCATCATCATCATCTCATCATCATCATCATCATCTCATCATGATATCATCATCATCTCATCATGATATCATCATCATCATCATCTCATCATAATATCATCATCATTAT
Source organism: Pelodytes ibericus (assembly GCA_036172795.1). Classification (NCBI taxonomy): domain Eukaryota; kingdom Metazoa; phylum Chordata; class Amphibia; order Anura; family Pelodytidae; genus Pelodytes; species Pelodytes ibericus. The sequence continues at coordinate 4,933,148 of JAYKOZ010000093.1, forward strand.
CTCATCATGTTATCATCATCATCATCATCATCTCATCATGATATCATCATCATCATCATCATCATCATCATCTCATCATGATATCATCATCATGATATCATCATCATCATCATCATCTCATCATGATATCATCATCTCATCATGATATCATCATCATGATATCGTAATCATGACATCATCATCATCATCATCATCATCATCATCATCATCATCATCATCATCATCTCATCATGATATCATCATCATCTCATCATGATATCATCATCATCATCATCTCATCATGATATCATCTTCATGATATCATCATCATCTCATCACGATATCATCATCATCAGCTCATCATGATATCATCATCATCTCATCATATCATCAACATCATCTCATCATGATATCATCATCATGATATCATCATCATCATCATCTCATCATGATATCATCATAATCTCATCATTATATCATAATCATCATCATCATCTCATCATGATATCATCATCATTTCATCATGATATCATCATCATGATATCATCATCATCATCATCATCATCTCATCATGATATCATCATCATCTCATCATGATATCATCATCATCATCATCTCATCATGATATCATCTTCATGATATCATCATCATCTCATCACGATATCATCATCATCAGCTCATCATGATATCATCATCATCTCATCATATCATCAACATCATCTCATCATGATATCATCATCATGATATCATCATCATCATCTCATCATGATATCATCATAATCTCATCATTATATCATAATCATCACCATCATCTCATCATGATATCATCATCATTTCATCATGATATCATCATATCATCATCATCATCTCATCATGTTATCATCATCATCATCATCATCTCATCATGATATCATCATCATCATCATCATCATCATCATCTCATCATGATATCATCTTCATGATATCATCATCATCTCATCACGATATCATCATCATCAGCTCATCATGATATCATCATCATCTCATCATATCGTCAACATCATCTCATCATGATATCATCATCATGATATCATCATCATCATCATCTCATCATGATATCATCATAATCTCATCATTATATCATAATCATCATCATCATCTCATCATGATATCATCATCATTTCATCATGATATCATCATCATGATATCATCATCATCATCATCTCATCATGATATCATCATCATCTCATCATGATATCATCATCATCATCATCTCATCATGATATCATCTTCATGATATCATCATCATCTCATCACGATATCATCATCATCAGATCATCATGATATCATCATCATCTCATCATATCATCAACATCATCTCATCATGATATCATCATCATGATATCATCATCATCATCTCATCATGATATCATCATAATCTCATCATTATATCATAATCATCATCATCATCTCATCATGATATCATCATCATTTCATCATGATATCATCATCATGATATCATCATCATCATCATCATCATCATCTCATCATGATATCATCATCATCTCATCATGATATCATCAGCATCATCATCATCTCATCATGATATCATCATAATCTCATCATTATATCATAATCATCATCATCATCTCATCATGATATCATCATCATTTCATCATGATATCATCATCATGATATCATCATCATCATCATCATCATCATCATCTCATCATGATATCATCATCATCTCATCATGATATCATCAGCATCATCATCATCTCATCATGATATCATCATCATCTCATCATGATATCATCAGCATCATCATCATCATCATCATCTCATCATGATATCATCATCATCTCATCATATCATCAGCATCATCATCATCATCATCATATCATCATGATATCATCATCATCATCATCATCATCTCATCACGATATCATCATCATCAGCTCATCATGGTATCATCATCATCTCATCATATCATCAACATCATCTCATCATGATATCATCATCATGATATCATCATCATCATCTCATCACGATATCATCATCATCATCTCATCATGATATCATCATCATCATCATCTCATCATGATATCATCATCATCTCATCATGATATCATCATCATCATCATCATCATCATCATATCATGATATCATCATCAGCATCATCATCTCATCATGATATCATCATCATCATATCATCATGATATCATCATCATGACATTATCATCATCATCATCATCATCATCTCATCATGATATCATCATCATTATGATATCATCATCATGATATCATCATCATCATCATCTCATCATGATATCCTCATCATGATATCATCATCATCATCATCATCATCTCATCATGATATCGTCATCATCATCATCTCATCATGATATATTCATCATCATCATCTCATCATGATATCGTCATCATCATCATCTCATCATGATATCATCATCATCATCTCATCATGTTATCATCATCATCATCTCATCATGATATCATCATCATCATCTCATCATGATATCATCATCATCATCATCATCATCATAATCATCTCATCATTATATCATCATCATCTCATCATGATATCATCATCATCATCATCTCATCATCATCATCATCATCTCATCATGATATCATCATCATCTCATCATGATATCATCATCATCATCATCTCATCATAATATCATCATCATTATCTCATCATGTTATCATCATCATCATCATCATCTCATCATGATATCATCATCATCATCATCATCATCTCATCATGATATCATCATCATGATATCATCATCATCATCATCATCTCATCATGATATCATCATCTCATCATGATATCATCATCATGATATCGTAATCATGACATCATCATCATCATCATCATCATCATCATCATCATCATCATCATCTCATCATGATATCATCATCATCTCATCATGATATCATCATCATCATCATCTCATCATGATATCATCTTCATGATATCATCATCATCTCATCACGATATCATCATCATCAGCTCATCATGATATCATCATCATCTCATCATATCATCAACATCATCTCATCATGATATCATCATCATGATATCATCATCATCATCATCTCATCATGATATCATCATAATCTCATCATTATATCATAATCATCATCATCATCTCATCATGATATCATCATCATTTCATCATGATATCATCATCATGATATCATCATCATCATCATCATCATCTCATCATGATATCATCATCATCTCATCATGATATCATCATCATCATCATCTCATCATGATATCATCTTCATGATATCATCATCATCTCATCACGATATCATCATCATCAGCTCATCATGATATCATCATCATCTCATCATATCATCAACATCATCTCATCATGATATCATCATCATGATATCATCATCATCATCTCATCATGATATCATCATAATCTCATCATTATATCATAATCATCACCATCATCTCATCATGATATCATCATCATTTCATCATGATATCATCATATCATCATCATCATCATCTCATCATGTTATCATCATCATCATCATCATCTCATCATGATATCATCATCATCATCATCTCATCATGATATCATCATCATGATATCATCATCATGATATCATCATCATCATCTCATCATGTTATCATCATCATCATCATCATCTCATCATGATATCATCATCATCATCATCTCATCATGATATCATCATCATTATCATCATCATCTCATCATGATATCATCATCATCATCATCATCATCATCATCATCATCTCATCATGATATCATCATCATCTCATCATGATATCATCAGCATTATCAACATCATCATCATCTTATCATGATATCATCATCATCATCATCATCATCATCTCATCAATATATCATCATCATCATCATCTCATTATGATATCATCATCGTCATCATCTCATCATGATATCATCATCATCATCATCTCATCATGATATCATCATCATGATATCATCATCATTATCATCATCATCTCATCATGATATCATCATCATCATCATCATCATCATCTCATCATGATATCATCATCATCTCATCATGATATCATCAGCATTATCAACATCATCATCATCATCTTATCATGATATCATCATCATCATCATCATCATCATCTCATCACGATATCATCATCATCAGCTCATCATGATATCATCATCATCTCATCATATCATCAACATCATCTCATCATGATATCATCATCATGATATCATCATCATCATCATCTCATCATGATATCATCATAATCTCATCATTATATCATAATCATCATCATCATCTCATCATGATATCATCATCATTTCATCATGATATCATCATCATGATATCATCATCATCATCATCATCATCTCATCATGATATCATCATCATCTCATCATGATATCATCATCATCATCATCTCATCATGATATCATCTTCATGATATCATCATCATCTCATCACGATATCATCATCATCAGCTCATCATGATATCATCATCATCTCATCATATCATCAACATCATCTCATCATGATATCATCATCATGATATCATCATCATCATCTCATCATGATATCATCATAATCTCATCATTATATCATAATCATCACCATCATCTCATCATGATATCATCATCATTTCATCATGATATCATCATATCATCATCATCATCTCATCATGTTATCATCATCATCATCATCATCTCATCATGATATCATCATCATCATCATCTCATCATGATATCATCATCATGATATCATCATCATGATATCATCATCATCATCTCATCATGTTATCATCATCATCATCATCATCTCATCATGATATCATCATCATCATCATCTCATCATGATATCATCATCATGATATCATCATCATTATCATCATCATCTCATCATGATATCATCATCATCATCATCATCATCATCATCTCATCATGATATCATCATCATCTCATCATGATATCATCAGCATTATCAACATCATCATCTTATCATGATATCATCATCATCATCATCATCATCATCTCATCAATATATCATCATCATCATCATCTCATTATGATATCATCATCGTCATCATCTCATCAATATATCATCATCATCATCTCATCATGTTATCATCATCATCATCATCTCATCAATATATCATCATCATCATCATCATCTCATTATGATATCATCATCGTCATCATCTCATCATGATATCATCATCATCATCTCATCATGTTATCATCATCATCATCATCATCTCATCATGATATCATCATCATCATCATCTCATCATGATATCATCATCATGATATCATCATCATGATATCATCATCATCATCTCATCATGTTATCATCATCATCATCATCATCATCTCATCATGATATCATCATCATCATCATCTCATCATGATATCATCATCATGATATCATCATCATTATCATCATCATCTCATCATGATATCATCATCATCATCATCATCTCATCATGATATCATCATCATCTCATCATGATATCATCAGCATTATCAACATCATCATCATCATCTTATCATGATATCATCATCATCATCATCATCATCATCTCATCATGATATCATCATCATCTCATCATGATATCATCATCATGATATCATCATCATCATCATCATCATCTCATCATGATATCATCATCATCATCTCATCATGATATCATCATCATCATCATCTCATCATGATATCATCATCATTATCTCATCATGATATCATCATCATCATCATCATCTCATCATGATATCATCATCATAATATCATCATCATCATCATCATCATCATCATCATCATCATCATCTCATCATGATATCATCATCATGATATCATCATCATCATCATCATCTCATCATGATATCATCATCATGATATCATCATCATGATATCGTAATCATGACATCATCATCATCATCATCATCATCATCATCATCTCATCATGATATCATCATCATCTCATCATGATATCATCATCATCATCATCTCATCATGATATCATCTTCATGATATCATCATCATCTCATCACGATATCATCATCATCAGCTCATCATGATATCATCATCATCTCATCATATCATCAACATCATCTCATCATGATATCATCTTCATGATATCATCATCATCATCATCATCTCATCATGATATCATCATAATCTCATCATTATATCATAATCATCATCATCATCTCATCATGATATCATCATCATTTCATCATGATATCATCATCATGATATCATCATCATGATATCATCATCATCATCATCATCATCATCTCATCATGATATCATCATCATCTCATCATGATATCATCAGCATCATCATCATCTCATCATGATATCATCATCATCTCATCATGATATCATCAGCATCATCATCATCATCATCATCTCATCATGATATCATCATCATCTCATCATATCATCAGCATCATCATCATCATCATCATATCATCATGATATCATCATCATCATCATCATCATCTCATCACGATATCATCATCATCAGCTCATCATGGTATCATCATCATCTCATCATATCATCAACATCATCTCATCATGATATCATCATCATGATATCATCATCATGATATCATCATCATCATCTCATCACGATATCATCATCATCATCATCTCATCATGATATCATCATCATCATCATCATCATCTCATCATGATATCATCATCATCATCATCATCATCATCATATCATGATATCAGCATCATCATCTCATCATGATATCATCATCATCATATCATCATGATATCATCATCATGACATTATCATCATGACATTATCATCATCATCATCATCATCATCTCATCATGATATCATCATCATCATGATATCATCATCATGATATCATCATCATCATCTCATCATGATATCCTCATCATGATATCATCATCATCATCATCATGATATCATCATCATCATCATCATCATCTCATCATGATATCGTCATCATCATCATCTCATCATGATATATTCATCATCATCATCTCATCATGATATCGTCATCATCATCATCTCATCATGATATCATCATCATCATCTCATCATGTTATCATCATCATCATCTCATCATGATATCATCATCATCATCTCATCATGATATCATCATCATCATCATCATCATAATCATCTCATCATTATATCATCATCATCTCATCATGATATCATCATCATCATCTCATCATCATCATCATCATCTCATCATGATATCATCATCATCTCATCATGATATCATCATCATCATCATCTCATCATAATATCATCATCATCATCATCTCATCATGATATCATCATCATCATCATCATCATCTCATCATGATATCATCATCATCATCTCATTATGATATCATCATCATCATCTCATCATGATATCATCATCATCATCTCATCATGTTATCATCATCATCATCATCATCATCTCATCATGATATCATCATCATCATCATCATCATCTCATCATGATATCATCATCATGATATCATCATCATCATCTCATCATGTTATCATCATCATCATCATCATCATCATCTCATCATGATATCATCATCATCATCATCATCATCATCATCATCATCTCATTATGATATCATCATCATGATATCATCATCATCATCTCATCATCATCATCTCATCATGATATCATCATCATCATCTCATCATGATATCATCATCATCATCTCATCATGATATCATCATCATCATCTCATCATGATATCATCATCATCATCTCATCATGATATCATCATCATCATCATCTCATCATGATATCATCATCATCATCATCTCATCATGATATCATCATCATCATCATCATCATCATCATCATCATCATCATCTCATCATGATATCATCATCATCTCATCATGATATCATCATCATCATCTCATCATGATATCATCATCATCATCATCTCATCATGATATCATCATCATCATCATCATCATCATCATCATCATCATCATCTCATCATGATATCATCATCATCTCATCATGATATCATCAGCATCATCAACATCATCATCATCATCATCTTATCATGATATCATCATCATCATCATCATCTCATCATGATATCATCATCATCATCATCATCATCATCATCTCATCATGATATCATCATCATCATCTCATCATGATATCATCATCATCTCATCATGATATCATCATCATCATCTCATCATGATATCATCATCATCATCATCTCATCATGATATCATCATCATCATCATCATCATCATCATCATCATCATCATCTCATCATGATATCATCATCATCTCATCATGATATCATCATCATCATCATCATCTCATCAATATATCATCATCATCATCATCATCTCATTATGATATCATCATCGTCATCATCTCATCATGATATCATCATCATCATCTCATCATGTTATCATCATCATCATCATCATCTCATCATGATATCATCATCATCATCATCTCATCATGATATCATCATCATGATATCATCATCATGATATCATCATCATGATATCATCATCATCATCTCATCATGTTATCATCATCATCATCATCATCATCTCATCATGATATCATCATCATCATCATCTCATCATGATATCATCATCATGATATCATCATCATTATCATCATCATCTCATCATGATATCATCATCATCATCATCATCTCATCATGATATCATCATCATCTCATCATGATATCATCAGCATTATCAACATCATCATCATCATCTTATCATGATATCATCATCATCATCATCATCATCATCTCATCATGATATCATCATCATCATCATCATCATCTCATCATGATATCATCATCATCATCTCATCATGTTATCATCATCATCATCTCATCATGATATCATCATCATCTCATCATGATATCATCATCATGATATCATCATCATCATCATCATCATCTCATCATGATATCATCATCATCATCTCATCATGATATCATCATCATCATCATCTCATCATGATATCATCATCATTATCTCATCATGATATCATCATCATCATCATCATCTCATCATGATATCATCATCATAATATCATCATCATCATCATCATCATCATCTCATCATGATATCATCATCATGATATCATCATCATCATCATCATCTCATCATGATATCATCATCATGATATCATCATCATGATATCGTAATCATGACATCATCATCATCATCATCATCATCATCATCATCATCTCATCATGATATCATCATCATCTCATCATGATATCATCATCATCATCATCTCATCATGATATCATCTTCATGATATCATCATCATCTCATCACGATATCATCATCATCAGCTCATCATGATATCATCATCATCTCATCATATCATCAACATCATCTCATCATGATATCATCATCATGATATCATCATCATCATCATCTCATCATGATATCATCATAATCTCATCATTATATCATAATCATCATCATCATCTCATCATGATATCATCATCATTTCATCATGATATCATCATCATGATATCATCATCATCATCATCTCATCATGATATCATCTTCATGATATCATCATCATCTCATCACGATATCATCATCATCAGCTCATCATGATATCATCATCATCTCATCATATCATCAACATCATCTCATCATGATATCATCATCATGATATCATCATCATCATCATCTCATCATGATATCATCATAATCTCATCATTATATCATAATCATCACCATCATCTCATCATGATATCATCATCATTTCATCATGATATCATCATCATGATATCATCATCATCATCATCATCATCTCATCATGATATCATCATCATCTCATCATGATATCATCAGCATCATCTCATCATGATATCCTCATCATGATATCATCATCATCATCTCATCATGATATCATCATCATGATATCATCATCATGATATCGTAATCATGACATCATCATCATCATCATCATCATCATCATCTCATCATGATATCATCATCATCTCATCATGATATCATCATCATCATCATCTCATCATGATATCATCTTCATGATATCATCATCATCTCATCACGATATCATCATCATCAGCTCATCATGATATCATCATCATCTCATCATATCATCAACATCATCTCATCATGATATCATCATCATGATATCATCATCATCATCATCTCATCATGATATCATCATAATCTCATCATTATATCATAATCATCATCATCATCTCATCATGATATCATCATCATTTCATCATGATATCATCATCATGATATCATCATCATCATCATCATCATCTCATCATGATATCATCATCATCTCATCATGATATCATCAGCATCATCATCATCTCATCATGATATCATCATCATCTCATCATGATATCATCAGCATCATCATCATCATCATCATCTCATCATGATATCATCATCATCTCATCATATCATCAGCATCATCATCATCATCATCATATCATCATGATATCATCATCATCATCATCATCATCATCATCTCATCACGATATCATCATCATCAGCTCATCATGGTATCATCATCATCTCATCATATCATCAACATCATCTCATCATGATATCATCATCATGATATCATCATCATGATATCATCATCATCATCTCATCACGATATCATCATCATCATCATCTCATCATGATATCATCATCATCATCATCATCTCATCATGATATCATCATCATCTCATCATGATATCATCATCATCATCATCATCATCATCATATCATGATATCATCATCAGCATCATTATCTCATCATGATATCATCATCATCATATCATCATGATATCATCATCATGACATTATCATCATCATCATCATCATCATCTCATCATGATATCATCATCATCATGATATCATCATCATGATATCATCATCATCATCATCTCATCATGATATCCTCATCATGATATCATCATCATCATCATCATCATCTCATCATGATATCGTCATCATCATCATCTCATCATGATATATTCATCATCATCATCTCATCATGATATCGTCATCATCATCATCTCATCATGATATCATCATCATCATCTCATCATGTTATCATCATCATCATCTCATCATGATATCATCATCATCATCTCATCATGATATCATCATCATCATCATCATCATAATCATCTCATCATTATATCATCATCATCTCATCATGATATCATCATCATCATCTCATCATCATCATCATCATCTCATCATGATATCATCATCATCTCATCATGATATCATCATCATCATCATCTCATCATAATATCATCATCATTATCTCATCATGTTATCATCATCATCATCATCATCATCATCATCTCATCATGATATCATCATCATCATCATCATCATCATCATCATCATCATCATCTCATCATGATATCATCATCATGATATCATCATCATCATCTCATCATGATATCATCATCTCATCATGATATCATCATCATGATATCGTAATCATGACATCATCATCATCATCATCATCATCATCATCATCATCTCATCATGATATCATCATCATCTCATCATGATATCATCATCATCATCATCTCATCATGATATCATCTTCATGATATCATCATCATCTCATCACGATATCATCATCATCAGCTCATCATGATATCATCATCATCTCATCATATCATCAACATCATCTCATCATGATATCATCATCATGATATCATCATCATCATCATCTCATCATGATATCATCATAATCTCATCATTATATCATAATCATCATCATCATCTCATCATGATATCATCATCATCTCATCATATCATCAACATCATCTCATCATGATATCATCATCATGATATCATCATCATCATCATCTCATCATGATATCATCATAATCTCATCATTATATCATAATCATCATCATCATCTCATCATGATATCATCATCATTTCATCATGATATCATCATCATGATATCATCATCATCATCATCTCATCATGATATCATCTTCATGATATCATCATCATCTCATCACGATATCATCATCATCAGCTCATCATGATATCATCATCATCTCATCATATCATCAACATCATCTCATCATGATATCATCATCATGATATCATCATCTCATCATGATATCATCATAATCTCATCATTATATCATAATCATCACCATCATCTCATCATGATATCATCATCATTTCATCATGATATCATCATCATGATATCATCATCATCATCATCTCATCATGATATCATCATCATCTCATCATGATATCATCAGCATCATCATCATCTCATCATGATATCATCATCATCTCATCATGATATCATCAGCATCATCATCATCATCATCATCTCATCATGATATCATCATCATCTCATCATATCATCAGCATCATCATCATCATCATCATATCATCATGATATCATCATCATCATCATCTCATCACGATATCATCATCATCAGCTCATCATGGTATCATCATCATCTCATCATATCATCAACATCATCTCATCATGATATCATCATCATGATATCATCATCATCATCTCATCACGATATCATCATCATCATCATCTCATCATGATATCATCATCATCATCATCTCATCATGATATCATCATCATCTCATCATGATATCATCATCATCATCATCATCATCATATCATGATATCATCATCAGCATCATCATCTCATCATGATATCATCATCATCATATCATCATGATATCATCATCATGACATTATCATCATGACATTATCATCATCATCATCATCATCATCATCTCATCATGATATCATCATCATCATGATATCATCATCATGATATCATCATCATCATCTCATCATGATATCCTCATCATGATATCATCATCATCATCATCATCATCTCATCATGATATCGTCATCATCATCATCTCATCATGATATATTCATCATCATCATCTCATCATGATATCGTCATCATCATCATCTCATCATGATATCATCATCATCATCTCATCATGTTATCATCATCATCATCTCATCATGATATCATCATCATCATCTCATCATGATATCATCATCATCATCATCATCATAATCATCTCATCATTATATCATCATCATCTCATCATGATATCATCATCATCATCTCATCATCATCATCATCATCTCATCATGATATCATCATCATCTCATCATGATATCATCATCATCATCATCTCATCATAATATCATCATCATCATCATCTCATCATGATATCATCATCATCATCATCATCATCTCATCATGATATCATCATCATCATCTCATTATGATATCATCATCATCATCTCATCATGATATCATCATCATCATCTCATCATGTTATCATCATCATCATCATCATCATCTCATCATGATATCATCATCATCATCATCATCATCATCTCATCATGATATCATCATCATGATATCATCATCATCATCTCATCATGTTATCATCATCATCATCATCATCATCTCATCATGATATCATCATCATCATCATCATCATCATCATCATCTCATTATGATATCATCATCATGATATCATCATCATCATCTCATCATCATCATCTCATCATGATATCATCATCATCATCTCATCATGATATCATCATCATCATCTCATCATGATATCATCATCATCATCTCATCATGATATCATCATCATCATCATCTCATCATGATATCATCATCATCATCATCTCATCATGATATCATCATCATCATCATCATCATCATCATCATCATCATCATCTCATCATGATATCATCATCATCTCATCATGATATCATCATCATCATCTCATCATGATATCATCATCATCATCATCTCATCATGATATCATCATCATCATCATCATCATCATCATCATCTCATCATGATATCATCATCATCTCATCATGATATCATCAGCATCATCAACATCATCATCATCATCATCTTATCATGATATCATCATCATCATCATCATCTCATCATGATATCATCATCATCATCATCATCATCATCATCATCTCATCATGATATCATCATCATCATCTCATCATGATATCATCATCATCTCATCATGATATCATCATCATCATCTCATCATGATATCATCATCATCATCATCTCATCATGATATCATCATCATCATCATCATCATCATCATCATCTCATCATGATATCATCATCATCTCATCATGATATCATCATCATCATCATCTCATCATGATATCATCATCATCATCATCATCATCATCATCATCATCTCATCATGATATCATCATCATCTCATCATGATATCATCATCATCATCATCATCATCTCATCAATATATCATCATCATCATCATCATCTCATTATGATATCATCATCGTCATCATCTCATCATGATATCATCATCATCATCTCATCATGTTATCATCATCATCATCATCATCTCATCATGATATCATCATCATGATATCATCATCATGATATCATCATCATCATCTCATCATGTTATCATCATCATCATCATCATCATCTCATCATGATATCATCATCATCATCATCTCATCATGATATCATCATCATGATATCATCATCATTATCATCATCATCTCATCATGATATCATCATCATCATCATCATCTCATCATGATATCATCATCATCTCATCATGATATCATCAGCATTATCAACATCATCATCATCATCTTATCATGATATCATCATCATCATCATCATCATCATCATCTCATCATGATATCATCATCATCATCATCATCATCTCATCATGATATCATCATCATCATCTCATCATGTTATCATCATCATCTCATCATGATATCATCATCATCTCATCATGATATCATCATCATGATATCATCATCATCATCATCATCATCATCTCATCATGATATCATCATCATCATCTCATCATGATATCATCATCATCATCATCATCATCATCTCATCATGATATCATCATCATTATCTCATCATGATATCATCATCATCATCATCATCTCATCATGATATCATCATCATAATATCATCATCATCATCATCATCATCATCATCATCTCATCATGATATCATCATCATGATATCATCATCATCATCATCATCTCATCATGATATCATCATCATGATATCATCATCATGATATCGTAATCATGACATCATCATCATCATCATCATCATCATCATCATCTCATCATGATATCATCATCATCTCATCATGATATCATCATCATCATCATCTCATCATGATATCATCTTCATGATATCATCATCATCTCATCACGATATCATCATCATCAGCTCATCATGATATCATCATCATCTCATCATATCATCAACATCATCTCATCATGATATCATCATCATGATATCATCATCATCATCATCTCATCATGATATCATCATAATCTCATCATTATATCATAATCATCATCATCATCTCATCATGATATCATCATCATTTCATCATGATATCATCATCATGATATCATCATCATCATCATCATCATCTCATCATGATATCATCATCATCTCATCATGATATCATCAGCATCATCATCATCTCATCATGATATCATCATCATCTCATCATGATATCATCAGCATCATCATCATCATCATCATCTCATCATGATATCATCATCATCTCATCATATCATCAGCATCATCATCATCATCATCATCATATCATCATGATATCATCATCATCATCATCATCATCTCATCACGATATCATCATCATCAGCTCATCATGGTATCATCATCATCTCATCATATCATCAACATCATCTCATCATGATATCATCATCATGATATCATCATCATGATATCATCATCATCATCTCATCACGATATCATCATCATCATCATCTCATCATGATATCATCATCATCATCATCATCTCATCATGATATCATCATCATCTCATCATGATATCATCATCATCATCATCATCATCATATCATGATATCATCATCAGCATCATCATCTCATCATGATATCATCATCATCATATCATCATGATATCATCATCATGACATTATCATCATCATCATCATCATCTCATCATGATATCATCATCATCATGATATCATCATCATGATATCATCATCATCATCATCTCATCATGATATCCTCATCATGATATCATCATCATCATCATCATCATCTCATCATGATATCGTCATCATCATCATCTCATCATGATATATTCATCATCATCATCTCATCATGATATCGTCATCATCATCATCTCATCATGATATCATCATCATCATCTCATCATGTTATCATCATCATCATCTCATCATGATATCATCATCATCATCTCATCATGATATCATCATCATCATCATCATCATCATAATCATCTCATCATTATATCATCATCATCTCATCATGATATCATCATCATCATCTCATCATCATCATCATCATCTCATCATGATATCATCATCATCTCATCATGATATCATCATCATCATCATCTCATCATAATATCATCATCATTATCTCATCATGTTATCATCATCATCATCATCATCATCTCATCATGATATCATCATCATCATCATCATCATCATCTCATCATGATATCATCATCATGATATCATCATCATCATCATCATCTCATCATGATATCATCATCTCATCATGATATCATCATCATGATATCGTAATCATGACATCATCATCATCATCATCATCATCTCATCATGATATCATCATCATCTCATCATGATATCATCATCATCATCATCTCATCATGATATCATCTTCATGATATCATCATCATCTCATCACGATATCATCATCATCAGCTCATCATGATATCATCATCATCTCATCATATCATCAACATCATCTCATCATGATATCATCATCATGATATCATCATCATCATCATCTCATCATGATATCATCATAATCTCATCATTATATCATAATCATCATCATCATCTCATCATGATATCATCATCATCTCATCATATCATCAACATCATCTCATCATGATATCATCATCATGATATCATCATCATCATCATCTCATCATGATATCATCATAATCTCATCATTATATCATAATCATCATCATCATCTCATCATGATATCATCATCATTTCATCATGATATCATCATCATGATATCATCATCATCATCATCTCATCATGATATCATCTTCATGATATCATCATCATCTCATCACGATATCATCATCATCAGCTCATCATGATATCATCATCATCTCATCATATCATCAACATCATCTCATCATGATATCATCATCATGATATCATCATCATCATCATCTCATCATGATATCATCATAATCTCATCATTATATCATAATCATCACCATCATCTCATCATGATATCATCATCATTTCATCATGATATCATCATCATGATATCATCATCATCATCATCATCATCTCATCATGATATCATCATCATCTCATCATGATATCATCAGCATCATCATCATCTCATCATGATATCATCATCATCTCATCATGATATCATCAGCATCATCATCATCATCATCATCTCATCATGATATCATCATCATCTCATCATATCATCAGCATCATCATCATCATCATATCATCATGATATCATCATCATCATCATCTCATCACGATATCATCATCATCAGCTCATCATGGTATCATCATCATCTCATCATATCATCAACATCATCTCATCATGATATCATCATCATGATATCATCATCATCATCTCATCACGATATCATCATCATCATCATCTCATCATGATATCATCATCATCATCATCTCATCATGATATCATCATCATCTCATCATGATATCATCATCATCATCATCATCATCATCATATCATGATATCATCATCAGCATCATCATCTCATCATGATATCATCATCATCATATCATCATGATATCATCATCATGACATTATCATCATGACATTATCATCATCATCATCATCATCATCTCATCATGATATCATCATCATCATGATATCATCATCATGATATCATCATCATCATCTCATCATGATATCCTCATCATGATATCATCATCATCATCATCATCATCTCATCATGATATCGTCATCATCATCATCTCATCATGATATATTCATCATCATCATCTCATCATGATATCGTCATCATCATCATCTCATCATGATATCATCATCATCATCTCATCATGTTATCATCATCATCATCTCATCATGATATCATCATCATCATCTCATCATGATATCATCATCATCATCATCATCATCATAATCATCTCATCATTATATCATCATCATCTCATCATGATATCATCATCATCATCTCATCATCATCATCATCATCTCATCATGATATCATCATCATCTCATCATGATATCATCATCATCATCATCTCATCATAATATCATCATCATCATCATCTCATCATGATATCATCATCATCATCATCATCATCATCTCATCATGATATCATCATCATCATCTCATTATGATATCATCATCATCATCTCATCATGATATCATCATCATCATCTCATCATGTTATCATCATCATCATCATCATCTCATCATGATATCATCATCATCATCATCATCATCATCATCTCATCATGATATCATCATCATGATATCATCATCATCATCTCATCATGTTATCATCATCATCATCATCATCATCATCTCATCATGATATCATCATCATCATCATCATCATCATCATCATCATCATCATCTCATTATGATATCATCATCATGATATCATCATCATCATCTCATCATCATCATCTCATCATGATATCATCATCATCATCTCATCATGATATCATCATCATCATCTCATCATGATATCATCATCATCATCATCTCATCATGATATCATCATCATCATCTCATCATGATATCATCATCATCATCATCTCATCATGATATCATCATCATCATCATCATCATCATCATCATCTCATCATGATATCATCATCATCTCATCATGATATCATCATCATCATCTCATCATGATATCATCATCATCATCATCATCTCATCATGATATCATCATCATCATCATCATCATCATCATCATCATCATCATCTCATCATGATATCATCATCATCTCATCATGATATCATCAGCATCATCAACATCATCATCATCATCATCTTATCATGATATCATCATCATCATCATCATCTCATCATGATATCATCATCATCATCATCATCATCATCTCATCATGATATCATCATCATCATCTCATCATGATATCATCATCATCTCATCATGATATCATCATCATCATCTCATCATGATATCATCATCATCATCATCTCATCATGATATCATCATCATCATCATCATCATCATCATCATCTCATCATGATATCATCATCATCTCATCATGATATCATCATCATCATCATCATCTCATCAATATATCATCATCATCATCATCATCTCATTATGATATCATCATCGTCATCATCTCATCATGATATCATCATCATCATCTCATCATGTTATCATCATCATCATCATCATCTCATCATGATATCATCATCATCATCATCTCATCATGATATCATCATCATGATATCATCATCATGATATCATCATCATCATCTCATCATGTTATCATCATCATCATCATCATCATCTCATCATGATATCATCATCATCATCATCTCATCATGATATCATCATCATGATATCATCATCATTATCATCATCATCTCATCATGATATCATCATCATCATCATCATCTCATCATGATATCATCATCATCTCATCATGATATCATCAGCATTATCAACATCATCATCATCATCTTATCATGATATCATCATCATCATCATCTCATCATGATATCATCATCATTATCTCATCATGATATCATCATCATCATCATCTCATCATGATATCATCATCATAATATCATCATCATCATCATCATCATCATCATCTCATCATGATATCATCATCATGATATCATCATCATCATCATCATCTCATCATGATATCATCATCATGATATCATCATCATGATATCGTAATCATGACATCATCATCATCATCATCATCATCATCATCTCATCATGATATCATCATCATCTCATCATGATATCATCATCATCATCATCTCATCATGATATCATCTTCATGATATCATCATCATCTCATCACGATATCATCATCATCAGCTCATCATGATATCATCATCATCTCATCATATCATCAACATCATCTCATCATGATATCATCATCATGATATCATCATCATCATCATCTCATCATGATATCATCATAATCTCATCATTATATCATAATCATCATCATCATCTCATCATGATATCATCATCATTTCATCATGATATCATCATCATGATATCATCATCATCATCATCATCATCTCATCATGATATCATCATCATCTCATCATGATATCATCAGCATCATCATCATCTCATCATGATATCATCATCATCTCATCATGATATCATCAGCATCATCATCATCATCATCATCTCATCATGATATCATCATCATCTCATCATATCATCAGCATCATCATCATCATCATCATATCATCATGATATCATCATCATCATCATCATCATCTCATCACGATATCATCATCATCAGCTCATCATGGTATCATCATCATCTCATCATATCATCAACATCATCTCATCATGATATCATCATCATGATATCATCATCATGATATCATCATCATCATCTCATCACGATATCATCATCATCATCATCTCATCATGATATCATCATCATCATCATCATCTCATCATGATATCATCATCATCTCATCATGATATCATCATCATCATCATCATCATATCATGATATCATCATCAGCATCATCATCTCATCATGATATCATCATCATCATATCATCATGATATCATCATCATGACATTATCATCATCATCATCATCATCTCATCATGATATCATCATCATCATGATATCATCATCATGATATCATCATCATCATCATCTCATCATGATATCCTCATCATGATATCATCATCATCATCATCATCATCTCATCATGATATCGTCATCATCATCATCTCATCATGATATATTCATCATCATCATCTCATCATGATATCGTCATCATCATCATCTCATCATGATATCATCATCATCATCTCATCATGTTATCATCATCATCATCTCATCATGATATCATCATCATCATCTCATCATGATATCATCATCATCATCATCATAATCATCTCATCATTATATCATCATCATCTCATCATGATATCATCATCATCATCTCATCATCATCATCATCATCTCATCATGATATCATCATCATCTCATCATGATATCATCATCATCATCATCTCATCATAATATCATCATCATTATCTCATCATGTTATCATCATCATCATCATCATCATCTCATCATGATATCATCATCATCATCATCATCATCATCATCATCTCATCATGATATCATCATCATGATATCATCATCATCATCATCATCTCATCATGATATCATCATCTCATCATGATATCATCATCATGATATCGTAATCATGACATCATCATCATCATCATCATCATCATCATCATCTCATCATGATATCATCATCATCTCATCATGATATCATCATCATCATCATCTCATCATGATATCATCTTCATGATATCATCATCATCTCATCACGATATCATCATCATCAGCTCATCATGATATCATCATCATCTCATCATATCATCAACATCATCTCATCATGATATCATCATCATGATATCATCATCATCATCATCTCATCATGATATCATCATAATCTCATCATTATATCATAATCATCATCATCATCTCATCATGATATCATCATCATCTCATCATATCATCAACATCATCTCATCATGATATCATCATCATGATATCATCATCATCATCATGATATCATCATCATCATCATCTCATCATGATATCATCATAATCTCATCATTATATCATAATCATCATCATCATCTCATCATGATATCATCATCATTTCATCATGATATCATCATCATGATATCATCATCATCATCATCTCATCATGATATCATCTTCATGATATCATCATCATCTCATCACGATATCATCATCATCAGCTCATCATGATATCATCATCATCTCATCATATCATCAACATCATCTCATCATGATATCATCATCATGATATCATCATCATCATCATCTCATCATGATATCATCATAATCTCATCATTATATCATAATCATCACCATCATCTCATCATGATATCATCATCATTTCATCATGATATCATCATCATGATATCATCATCATCATCATCTCATCATGATATCATCATCATCTCATCATGATATCATCAGCATCATCATCATCTCATCATGATATCATCATCATCTCATCATGATATCATCAGCATCATCATCATCATCTCATCATGATATCATCATCATCTCATCATATCATCAGCATCATCATCATCATCATCATATCATCATGATATCATCATCATCATCATCTCATCACGATATCATCATCATCAGCTCATCATGGTATCATCATCATCTCATCATATCATCAACATCATCTCATCATGATATCATCATCATGATATCATCATCATCATCTCATCACGATATCATCATCATCATCATCTCATCATGATATCATCATCATCATCATCTCATCATGATATCATCATCATCTCATCATGATATCATCATCATCATCATCATCATCATATCATGATATCATCATCAGCATCATCATCTCATCATGATATCATCATCATCATATCATCATGATATCATCATCATGACATTATCATCATGACATTATCATCATCATCATCATCATCATCATCTCATCATGATATCATCATCATCATGATATCATCATCATGATATCATCATCATCATCTCATCATGATATCCTCATCATGATATCATCATCATCATCATCATCATCTCATCATGATATCGTCATCATCATCATCTCATCATGATATATTCATCATCATCATCTCATCATGATATCGTCATCATCATCATCTCATCATGATATCATCATCATCATCTCATCATGTTATCATCATCATCATCTCATCATGATATCATCATCATCATCTCATCATGATATCATCATCATCATCATCATCATAATCATCTCATCATTATATCATCATCATCTCATCATGATATCATCATCATCATCTCATCATCATCATCATCATCTCATCATGATATCATCATCATCTCATCATGATATCATCATCATCATCATCTCATCATAATATCATCATCATCATCATCTCATCATGATATCATCATCATCATCATCATCATCTCATCATGATATCATCATCATCATCTCATTATGATATCATCATCATCATCTCATCATGATATCATCATCATCATCTCATCATGTTATCATCATCATCATCATCATCATCTCATCATGATATCATCATCATCATCATCATCATCATCTCATCATGATATCATCATCATGATATCATCATCATCATCTCATCATGTTATCATCATCATCATCATCATCATCATCTCATCATGATATCATCATCATCATCATCATCATCATCATCATCTCATTATGATATCATCATCATGATATCATCATCATCATCTCATCATCATCATCTCATCATGATATCATCATCATCATCTCATCATGATATCATCATCATCATCTCATCATGATATCATCATCATCATCTCATCATGATATCATCATCATCATCTCATCATGATATCATCATCATCATCATCTCATCATGATATCATCATCATCATCATCATCATCATCATCATCATCATCTCATCATGATATCATCATCATCTCATCATGATATCATCATCATCATCTCATCATGATATCATCATCATCATCATCTCATCATGATATCATCATCATCATCATCATCATCATCATCATCATCATCTCATCATGATATCATCATCATCTCATCATGATATCATCAGCATCATCAACATCATCATCATCATCATCTTATCATGATATCATCATCATCATCATCATCTCATCATGATATCATCATCATCATCATCATCATCATCATCTCATCATGATATCATCATCATCATCTCATCATGATATCATCATCATCTCATCATGATATCATCATCATCATCTCATCATGATATCATCATCATCATCATCTCATCATGATATCATCATCATCATCATCATCATCATCATCATCATCATCATCTCATCATGATATCATCATCATCTCATCATGATATCATCATCATCATCATCTCATCATGATATCATCATCATCATCATCATCATCATCATCATCATCATCATCATCTCATCATGATATCATCATCATCTCATCATGATATCATCATCATCATCATCATCATCTCATCAATATATCATCATCATCATCATCATCTCATTATGATATCATCATCGTCATCATCTCATCATGATATCATCATCATCATCTCATCATGTTATCATCATCATCATCATCATCTCATCATGATATCATCATCATGATATCATCATCATCATCATCTCATCATGATATCATCATAATCTCATCATTATATCATAATCATCATCATCATCTCATCATGATATCATCATCATCTCATCATATCATCAACATCATCTCATCATGATATCATCATCATGATATCATCATCATCATCATGATATCATCATCATCATCATCTCATCATGATATCATCATAATCTCATCATTATATCATAATCATCATCATCATCTCATCATGATATCATCATCATTTCATCATGATATCATCATCATGATATCATCATCATCATCATCTCATCATGATATCATCTTCATGATATCATCATCATCTCATCACGATATCATCATCATCAGCTCATCATGATATCATCATCATCTCATCATATCATCAACATCATCTCATCATGATATCATCATCATGATATCATCATCATCATCATCTCATCATGATATCATCATAATCTCATCATTATATCATAATCATCACCATCATCTCATCATGATATCATCATCATTTCATCATGATATCATCATCATGATATCATCATCATCATCATCTCATCATGATATCATCATCATCTCATCATGATATCATCAGCATCATCATCATCTCATCATGATATCATCATCATCTCATCATGATATCATCAGCATCATCATCATCATCTCATCATGATATCATCATCATCTCATCATATCATCAGCATCATCATCATCATCATCATATCATCATGATATCATCATCATCATCATCTCATCACGATATCATCATCATCAGCTCATCATGGTATCATCATCATCTCATCATATCATCAACATCATCTCATCATGATATCATCATCATGATATCATCATCATCATCTCATCACGATATCATCATCATCATCATCTCATCATGATATCATCATCATCATCATCTCATCATGATATCATCATCATCTCATCATGATATCATCATCATCATCATCATCATCATATCATGATATCATCATCAGCATCATCATCTCATCATGATATCATCATCATCATATCATCATGATATCATCATCATGACATTATCATCATGACATTATCATCATCATCATCATCATCATCATCTCATCATGATATCATCATCATCATGATATCATCATCATGATATCATCATCATCATCTCATCATGATATCCTCATCATGATATCATCATCATCATCATCATCATCTCATCATGATATCGTCATCATCATCATCTCATCATGATATATTCATCATCATCATCTCATCATGATATCGTCATCATCATCATCTCATCATGATATCATCATCATCATCTCATCATGTTATCATCATCATCATCTCATCATGATATCATCATCATCATCTCATCATGATATCATCATCATCATCATCATCATAATCATCTCATCATTATATCATCATCATCTCATCATGATATCATCATCATCATCTCATCATCATCATCATCATCTCATCATGATATCATCATCATCTCATCATGATATCATCATCATCATCATCTCATCATAATATCATCATCATCATCATCTCATCATGATATCATCATCATCATCATCATCATCTCATCATGATATCATCATCATCATCTCATTATGATATCATCATCATCATCTCATCATGATATCATCATCATCATCTCATCATGTTATCATCATCATCATCATCATCATCTCATCATGATATCATCATCATCATCATCATCATCATCTCATCATGATATCATCATCATGATATCATCATCATCATCTCATCATGTTATCATCATCATCATCATCATCATCATCTCATCATGATATCATCATCATCATCATCATCATCATCATCATCTCATTATGATATCATCATCATGATATCATCATCATCATCTCATCATCATCATCTCATCATGATATCATCATCATCATCTCATCATGATATCATCATCATCATCTCATCATGATATCATCATCATCATCTCATCATGATATCATCATCATCATCTCATCATGATATCATCATCATCATCATCTCATCATGATATCATCATCATCATCATCATCATCATCATCATCATCATCTCATCATGATATCATCATCATCTCATCATGATATCATCATCATCATCTCATCATGATATCATCATCATCATCATCTCATCATGATATCATCATCATCATCATCATCATCATCATCATCATCATCTCATCATGATATCATCATCATCTCATCATGATATCATCAGCATCATCAACATCATCATCATCATCATCTTATCATGATATCATCATCATCATCATCATCTCATCATGATATCATCATCATCATCATCATCATCATCATCTCATCATGATATCATCATCATCATCTCATCATGATATCATCATCATCTCATCATGA
This sequence comes from Pelodytes ibericus, assembly GCA_036172795.1. NCBI lineage: Eukaryota > Metazoa > Chordata > Amphibia > Anura > Pelodytidae > Pelodytes > Pelodytes ibericus. The sequence goes on from JAYKOZ010000093.1 coordinate 4,960,133, forward strand.
TATCATCATCATCATCTCATCATGATATCATCATCATCATCATCTCATCATGATATCATCATCATCATCATCATCATCATCATCATCATCATCATCTCATCATGATATCATCATCATCTCATCATGATATCATCATCATCATCATCTCATCATGATATCATCATCATCATCATCATCATCATCATCATCATCATCATCATCTCATCATGATATCATCATCATCTCATCATGATATCATCATCATCATCATCATCATCTCATCAATATATCATCATCATCATCATCATCTCATTATGATATCATCATCGTCATCATCTCATCATGATATCATCATCATCATCTCATCATGTTATCATCATCATCATCATCATCTCATCATGATATCATCATCATCATCATCTCATCATGATATCATCATCATGATATCATCATCATGATATCATCATCATCATCTCATCATGTTATCATCATCATCATCATCATCATCTCATCATGATATCATCATCATCATCATCTCATCATGATATCATCATCATGATATCATCATCATTATCATCATCATCTCATCATGATATCATCATCATCATCATCATCTCATCATGATATCATCATCATCTCATCATGATATCATCAGCATTATCAACATCATCATCATCATCTTATCATGATATCATCATCATCATCATCATCATCATCTCATCATGATATCATCATCATCATCATCATCATCTCATCATGATATCATCATCATCATCTCATCATGTTATCATCATCATCTCATCATGATATCATCATCATCTCATCATGATATCATCATCATGATATCATCATCATCATCATCATCATCTCATCATGATATCATCATCATCATCTCATCATGATATCATCATCATCATCATCATCATCTCATCATGATATCATCATCATTATCTCATCATGATATCATCATCATCATCATCATCTCATCATGATATCATCATCATAATATCATCATCATCATCATCATCATCATCATCATCTCATCATGATATCATCATCATGATATCATCATCATCATCATCATCTCATCATGATATCATCATCATGATATCATCATCATGATATCGTAATCATGACATCATCATCATCATCATCATCATCATCATCATCATCTCATCATGATATCATCATCATCTCATCATGATATCATCATCATCATCATCTCATCATGATATCATCTTCATGATATCATCATCATCTCATCACGATATCATCATCATCAGCTCATCATGATATCATCATCATCTCATCATATCATCAACATCATCTCATCATGATATCATCATCATGATATCATCATCATCATCATCTCATCATGATATCATCATAATCTCATCATTATATCATAATCATCATCATCATCTCATCATGATATCATCATCATTTCATCATGATATCATCATCATGATATCATCATCATCATCATCATCATCTCATCATGATATCATCATCATCTCATCATGATATCATCAGCATCATCATCATCTCATCATGATATCATCATCATCTCATCATGATATCATCAGCATCATCATCATCATCATCATCTCATCATGATATCATCATCATCTCATCATATCATCAGCATCATCATCATCATCATCATCATATCATCATGATATCATCATCATCATCATCATCATCTCATCACGATATCATCATCATCAGCTCATCATGGTATCATCATCATCTCATCATATCATCAACATCATCTCATCATGATATCATCATCATGATATCATCATCATGATATCATCATCATCATCTCATCACGATATCATCATCATCATCATCTCATCATGATATCATCATCATCATCATCATCTCATCATGATATCATCATCATCTCATCATGATATCATCATCATCATCATCATCATCATATCATGATATCATCATCAGCATCATCATCTCATCATGATATCATCATCATCATATCATCATGATATCATCATCATGACATTATCATCATCATCATCATCATCTCATCATGATATCATCATCATCATGATATCATCATCATGATATCATCATCATCATCATCTCATCATGATATCCTCATCATGATATCATCATCATCATCATCATCATCTCATCATGATATCGTCATCATCATCATCTCATCATGATATATTCATCATCATCATCTCATCATGATATCGTCATCATCATCATCTCATCATGATATCATCATCATCATCTCATCATGTTATCATCATCATCATCTCATCATGATATCATCATCATCATCTCATCATGATATCATCATCATCATCATCATCATCATAATCATCTCATCATTATATCATCATCATCTCATCATGATATCATCATCATCATCTCATCATCATCATCATCATCTCATCATGATATCATCATCATCTCATCATGATATCATCATCATCATCATCTCATCATAATATCATCATCATTATCTCATCATGTTATCATCATCATCATCATCATCATCTCATCATGATATCATCATCATCATCATCATCATCATCTCATCATGATATCATCATCATGATATCATCATCATCATCATCATCTCATCATGATATCATCATCTCATCATGATATCATCATCATGATATCGTAATCATGACATCATCATCATCATCATCATCATCATCATCTCATCATGATATCATCATCATCTCATCATGATATCATCATCATCATCATCTCATCATGATATCATCTTCATGATATCATCATCATCTCATCACGATATCATCATCATCAGCTCATCATGATATCATCATCATCTCATCATATCATCAACATCATCTCATCATGATATCATCATCATGATATCATCATCATCATCATCTCATCATGATATCATCATAATCTCATCATTATATCATAATCATCATCATCATCTCATCATGATATCATCATCATCTCATCATATCATCAACATCATCTCATCATGATATCATCATCATGATATCATCATCATCATCATCTCATCATGATATCATCATAATCTCATCATTATATCATAATCATCATCATCATCTCATCATGATATCATCATCATTTCATCATGATATCATCATCATGATATCATCATCATCATCATCTCATCATGATATCATCTTCATGATATCATCATCATCTCATCACGATATCATCATCATCAGCTCATCATGATATCATCATCATCTCATCATATCATCAACATCATCTCATCATGATATCATCATCATGATATCATCATCATCATCATCTCATCATGATATCATCATAATCTCATCATTATATCATAAACATCACCATCATCTCATCATGATATCATCATCATTTCATCATGATATCATCATCATGATATCATCATCATCATCATCATCATCTCATCATGATATCATCATCATCTCATTATGATATCATCAGCATCATCATCATCTCATCATGATATCATCATCATCTCATCATGATATCATCAGCATCATCATCATCATCATCATCTCATCATGATATCATCATCATCTCATCATATCATCAGCATCATCATCATCATCATATCATCATGATATCATCATCATCATCATCTCATCACGATATCATCATCATCAGCTCATCATGGTATCATCATCATCTCATCATATCATCAACATCATCTCATCATGATATCATCATCATGATATCATCATCATCATCTCATCACGATATCATCATCATCATCATCTCATCATGATATCATCATCATCATCATCTCATCATGATATCATCATCATCTCATCATGATATCATCATCATCATCATCATCATCATATCATGATATCATCATCAGCATCATCATCTCATCATGATATCATCATCATCATATCATCATGATATCATCATCATGACATTATCATCATGACATTATCATCATCATCATCATCATCATCTCATCATGATATCATCATCATCATGATATCATCATCATGATATCATCATCATCATCTCATCATGATATCCTCATCATGATATCATCATCATCATCATCATCATCTCATCATGATATCGTCATCATCATCATCTCATCATGATATATTCATCATCATCATCTCATCATGATATCGTCATCATCATCATCTCATCATGATATCATCATCATCATCTCATCATGTTATCATCATCATCATCTCATCATGATATCATCATCATCATCTCATCATGATATCATCATCATCATCATCATCATAATCATCTCATCATTATATCATCATCATCTCATCATGATATCATCATCATCATCTCATCATCATCATCATCATCTCATCATGATATCATCATCATCTCATCATGATATCATCATCATCATCATCTCATCATAATATCATCATCGTTGAGTCTTCATGGATGAAGTGACGGAACATCATTAACCCTTTCCCTGGGCTCCCTTATGCTGATATCCCTGAGCAAGTAGTTGCTCAGACGAATGTGAGTGGCCACTTGGCACAATTCATTCACTTTATTTCACTTTTTCTTTGATATATTACACTATTGTGTGTTTTATTCTTTTATTTTTCATATTCCCTTTGTACAACACTGCAAGATACATACTTGTTCTAAGGGTAAATATAAGTGTTTGTAGTGTTGGTTGAAGCGCACTGGTCACGTTTTTCTTTGTATAATATCATCATCATCATCATCTCATCATGATATCATCATCATCATCATCATCATCTCATCATGATATCATCATCATCATCTCATTATGATATCATCATCATCATCTCATCATGATATCATCATCATCATCTCATCATGTTATCATCATCATCATCATCATCATCTCATCATGATATCATCATCATCATCATCATCATCTCATCATGATATCATCATCATGATATCATCATCATCATCTCATCATGTTATCATCATCATCATCATCATCATCATCTCATCATGATATCATCATCATCATCATCATCATCATCATCATCATCATCTCATTATGATATCATCATCATGATATCATCATCATCATCTCATCATCATCATCTCATCATGATATCATCATCATCATCTCATCATGATATCATCATCATCATCTCATCATGATATCATCATCATCATCATCATCATCATCTCATCATGATATCATCATCATCATCTCATCATGATATCATCATCATCATCATCTCATCATGATATCATCATCATCATCATCATCATCATCATCATCTCATCATGATATCATCATCATCTCATCATGATATCATCATCATCATCTCATCATGATATCATCATCATCATCATCATCTCATCATGATATCATCATCATCATCATCATCATCATCATCATCATCATCATCTCATCATGATATCATCATCATCTCATCATGATATCATCAGCATCATCAACATCATCATCATCATCATCTTATCATGATATCATCATCATCATCATCATCTCATCATGATATCATCATCATCATCATCATCATCATCATCTCATCATGATATCATCATCATCATCTCATCATGATATCATCATCATCTCATCATGATATCATCATCATCATCTCATCATGATATCATCATCATCATCATCTCATCATGATATCATCATCATCATCATCATCATCATCATCATCATCTCATCATGATATCATCATCATCTCATCATGATATCATCATCATCATCATCATCTCATCAATATATCATCATCATCATCATCATCTCATTATGATATCATCATCGTCATCATCTCATCATGATATCATCATCATCATCTCATCATGTTATCATCATCATCATCATCATCTCATCATGATATCATCATCATCATCATCTCATCATGATATCATCATCATGATATCATCATCATGATATCATCATCATCATCTCATCATGTTATCATCATCATCATCATCATCATCTCATCATGATATCATCATCATCATCATCTCATCATGATATCATCATCATGATATCATCATCATTATCATCATCATCTCATCATGATATCATCATCATCATCATCATCTCATCATGATATCATCATCATCTCATCATGATATCATCAGCATTATCAACATCATCATCATCATCTTATCATGATATCATCATCATCATCATCTCATCATGATATCATCATCATTATCTCATCATGATATCATCATCATCATCATCATCTCATCATGATATCATCATCATAATATCATCATCATCATCATCATCATCATCATCATCTCATCATGATATCATCATCATGATATCATCATCATCATCATCATCTCATCATGATATCATCATCATGATATCATCATCATGATATCGTAATCATGACATCATCATCATCATCATCATCATCATCATCTCATCATGATATCATCATCATCTCATCATGATATCATCATCATCATCATCTCATCATGATATCATCTTCATGATATCATCATCATCTCATCACGATATCATCATCATCAGCTCATCATGATATCATCATCATCTCATCATATCATCAACATCATCTCATCATGATATCATCATCATGATATCATCATCATCATCATCTCATCATGATATCATCATAATCTCATCATTATATCATAATCATCATCATCATCTCATCATGATATCATCATCATTTCATCATGATATCATCATCATGATATCATCATCATCATCATCATCATCTCATCATGATATCATCATCATCTCATCATGATATCATCAGCATCATCATCATCTCATCATGATATCATCATCATCTCATCATGATATCATCAGCATCATCATCATCATCATCATCTCATCATGATATCATCATCATCTCATCATATCATCAGCATCATCATCATCATCATCATATCATCATGATATCATCATCATCATCATCATCATCTCATCACGATATCATCATCATCAGCTCATCATGGTATCATCATCATCTCATCATATCATCAACATCATCTCATCATGATATCATCATCATGATATCATCATCATGATATCATCATCATCATCTCATCACGATATCATCATCATCATCATCTCATCATGATATCATCATCATCATCATCATCTCATCATGATATCATCATCATCTCATCATGATATCATCATCATCATCATCATCATATCATTGTTGCGGTCGTGGCCTGCTGTATGCTAAATTATGCTAATTATTAATGAAATAATTAATAAATATTTATTTAGACAAACAAGACTAACAGTACAACAATAAATTTCTTTGATTCGAGAATACAGATAAATTATGTAAAGATGAATACCAAAAGACGTTGTGATATATATAATATACTTTATTTATACCTCTGGCGGTAAAAACAATATATCTAAAGGGATATCACAAACAAAGTTACAAACATACAACTGTTATATTCTATATAGCATTGTATTAATTAGATATCATGTGTACTTAACTTCAGAGAGGTTCAGCAAGGCACATGGCTGTGTCCAAAATGGCTCTTGATTCCAGGTTGATAAAGGAATGATTTTGAAGGAGTTTCTGCAGCAGTTACTTTCTACTTTTAGTTACAATACTAGGCATTAAACTAACCCTAGCTTCTTGGCACTTAAACTTAGCCCAAGATGAAAGCTTTACTATTAACTAGAAATAGTTTCAGAGCTCTTCCTTCTGACCATGTTGTTTCTTTCTGGCCATTCCACATGTGTTTCCTCTCCTCCTCCTCCACAGCTATTGTCCAGTATCACCTCCCCCCCTCCAGGATTTACCTGGTGGAACAAAGAGTCATCACTCACTCCCATCACTCACTCCCTAGTGACACCTGTTGGTAGGAGTAATGCACTTCTTACAATGCTACATAGATCAGATATCAAAATGGATGCTATAGTCAGAGGAGGGGTCTATCTAAAGGGAGGTACTTCATATCATTAATATACTTATGGAGTTGCTTCTGTGACGTGAATCACTAATAAATGACTTTGCAAGCCATATCCAATACAATCCACCTCCTGATTCACATCATATAGCAACAATATCTATAAATGTATCTCTCCAGAAGATAATCCCCCAACTATGGCACTCATTTCACAGTGATACCTTAGACACACAAACATAACATATAAACAAATAAAAAGACAATATAACCCCCAACAATAATCCCCACAGAATGTCCAACTGAATCCTCCCCACACGAGGCACTCCTCCATCTTGATCCTGTCAAGACATTTCAATAAAGTCACTGGAAGTGTAACTCCATATCCCCTGCTGCTTGAAGTTTCTTTAACAATCCACAATAGAAAATCAGGATCTCTTAAAATGGCTGCCAATCTATTGGAGAGAAACATGAAACAAGGTGAAGCATCACACTTATCATTGCACAATAAATCATGCACAATAGTACATTTCCTGTCTGCATAGTAACCACCATTAAAAAACATCCTACTAATATGGTGTTACCCCAGCTCTATACTCATTTGGATGATGATCCCCTTTCACAAAGCAAACAGTGTTACATTTATTACATCAACCACACATTTCATATCAGTCACAAACACACACTCACAATCCCTGAAATCCGTTTCATATACCAACATCCTATTTAACCCAATATCCCACACTAGAATCTTTGGCAATGCTGTAAAAGGGAATAATAGCTGCAAACCCATCCCCACCCACAATCTATCACTACTGGGGACAGTACTCGAATGTGCTCTCCTGAAAACTCTTTGCACCACTCTATCAACCTAGAGGCTTTAGGGTGATAGGCTAGGGACCACAATATGCTTAGTGGTAGCCCAATAACACAAGCGCTACTGTCCATAGATAACAAGTTATTGTCTTTGGTTCTTCCATGAATTCTTTTAACAGTGTCTTCTTGCTGGACTAAAAACAACAACTCTTCTGGATAGTTTTCTCAAAATTGCAGTAATTCAGTCCATCTCTAGGTCTTCGGCCTTCACAGTTCAACTGCCAAGTCTGCCCATCTTTTTCTTTAGGGCTACTTGGTGTGGCCAGCTCTTAACGACAGGTGGAATCAGCTTCTCATCATTTTTCACTCCTCTTCTGCCACTCATTTTGCAGGTTTGCATCTGCAGGAGAATTACAATGTACTCTGTCACTAGCAATCTTGCTTGATGTTTCTTCTTTGTCTGTATCTTCATAGTCCACCACGGTTATTGTTCTTGCACTATGCTCAGGTAGGCAGTTCATTTCTGGACACTGATGTCTGTCCAGGCCTGTCACATGGGTCAATCAGTGCAGGGTCTTGGGTCTTTAGACATACTGGAGTCTTTGGGATACAATGACTCACATCCCTGTCGACTGTCTTGATGCACTACCTGAATATATACAATTTCTTCTCCCAGGCAAAGCTAGCTTGTCAATTCATCTCTGGTGCAAGGAGAATTAAAGAGAGGCCATTCCTAATTCAATCCCAGCTTGCCAAAGGTCTGCCTGTTTACCCTTCATCTGCATTGACTGTACTTAGAACCGCAGTGCTCACTGATGGCACTACCAAATCCACCTCCCGGTAGTCAACAGCCAACCCAGAGTCATCTGACACTTAAAACAGGCAAGACAAACGTGTTAATAGAGCTGACAGTGGGTTGAATATCTATCTCTGTTCTGTCCTCCAGGCTGTCGGTTCTGCACATGGCAAACCGGCATGGCTGAGGAAGAAACATCACCAGGTTTTACATGTTCCCTTAAGTGCTGTTTACTAGGGAAGCACGAAAACAAATACTCCTCACTAACATTTTCCGTACTGTCCTGTTTTAAATTATTAACCCCTGACATCTGGCTTGTGGGCACTATAGCATCAATGGATGGAGCCGATATAATGGGAATGATTTTTCCTTCAGTTCCTGTCCCATTTCTCCATACCCCATTCTGTTTCCTTTCATTATCCCTCCCCACCTCAGCCTGTTGGCAGCGGTCTCCAGTGGATAATAATTGGGAGGCCATATTCCTGTTAGTCTGTTTACCAGGGTGTGGGGACCTAATTTGCACTCCATCTCCACCATTTGCTGGGAGTGGCTTTTCAATGGGTACACTTCTTTGTTGGTTTAAATGTGGCTTTGTCAGGGATCCATTATTACTACAAGGGTTGTAAGCAACTGTATGTACCTGCCTAGGCCTGTTCACTACTGCCTTCCATCTGTTAAACATCTCTGCAGTAGGAATGCCATTTATCTCATCTCTAGGTATACCCGCCTGCAACAAGTCATTCCACATTTGCCTTCTAGTCAGCCTTGTCTGATTCCCCTCTGACTTTTGCTCTGCAAACTCCACTCTAGCCTTTCCTGCTGTACAAATATTCTTAGTCTGTTTGGTTTCAGTATTTAATGCTTCAATCTCTGCTAAAAAGGAGGTCACATGGTGTATTTTACCATTGTCTTTAATCCCATAGAGCAGAGATAACAGGGGAAATCTCAGATCTAGCGGTGCTGTCTTTAGAAACCTTGACCGCATGCTATCTGTAAAATCCTCCATATCAGGCCCTTCCCAATTATCCTTGGTCAATCCTGCAACACAACCCATAATTCTTACATGATTTATGGCATCTTTCATTGTTACCCAGGGGGCTGTTGGCTCAATATCGGAGTGTGATGGGTAAACTAATAACACAGCATGGCGAACCATGTCAAACAATGAAAAGGTCCCCCTAATCTCTCTCACCCTCTGTAATACCTGCATGAGCTTCACATGCATTGTCAGCTTCCCCATACTTATGGCTTCCCTTGCATTCAACAGCACATGGTCAGCTCCTGCATCATACATTCGTAGCAACCACTCTCCCACATTTTCACCCACTTGTTGCATATGTATCTTAGCTAGCTCCATCAGCTCAGTTTGTGAGTAACTCTTTACCACTTCCTTCATTGCATCACATGCACCAGCTCTCAAGTCATGCTCTCTATGTTGGTCACAGGGTAGTCTCCTTTTCTGCTGTTGTATAATGACAGGACGGGCTTGTTGCCTGTCCAGTTCATTATCATCTTCAGAAAAGGAGACATACTCATCATCAGATTGCTTAAGAATCTCTGCAGGATCCCATTTGGGGTCTGCAACCATAGCTCGCACATTGCTTACAGGCACTGGCTTTCTACATCTCTGTGACCTCTTGCGGTTTATCTTGCTTACCACTAGCTTAGTACATTTCTCTTCTAGGGCAGTCACATGGGATGCATTGCTACGCATACATTCCTTGGTCAGAACTAGGGAATCTTTCACTTCCTGCAACTCTTTCTTAAGTGCTTCATTTTTCTGCACCTCACGGCTGAGGGCCTGCACAATTATCCACCCTGTGGTGGCAGCTGCTTTACGCTCTCTCTTTGAGTAAACCCCTAGGTCTAACCGTAATGCTTGCGCACCAAGCTCAGTACCAGCATCAGGATATATGGGAGCTGCATATTTTATTAATTCCTCAGAAATGGGTTTCCAACTACCAAATTCTGCCCATACAGGAATTGCCCCATATTTTGATCTTTCCTGCCCTGCTACAGCTGGTGATTTCTGTTTAATTGTTTTAAACATCTCTACACAGTATTACTAGCAAGGTCTATGCACTAAACACTGTACTGTAATATAGAAATAAACAAACAAACACAAGCAAGGTCTATTCACTAGAGCTTAAATACACAAGCACATGGGTTTAGAGCTCTAGAGTTTAAATACACAGATCTGTAACTTTATGCAAAGTGCACAGTAAAAACGGTATTCACTTTAATAATTGTTACTGTATCCTGCCGACTACGCCAATTGTTGCGGTCGTGGCCTGCTGTATGCTAAATTATGCTAATTATTAATGAAATAATTAATAAATATTTATTTAGACAAACAAGACTAACAGTACAACAATAAATTTCTTTGATTCGAGAATACAGATAAATTATGTAAAGATGAATACCAAAAGACGTTGTGATATATATAATATACTTTATTTATACCTCTGGCGGTAAAAACAATATATCTAAAGGGATATCACAAACAAAGTTACAAACATACAACTGTTATATTCTATATAGCATTGTATTAATTAGATATCATGTGTACTTAACTTCAGAGAGGTTCAGCAAGGCACATGGCTGTGTCCAAAATGGCTCTTGATTCCAGGTTGATAAAGGAATGATTTTGAAGGAGTTTCTGCAGCAGTTACTTTCTACTTTTAGTTACAATACTAGGCATTAAACTAACCCTAGCTTCTTGGCACTTAAACTTAGCCCAAGATGAAAGCTTTACTATTAACTAGAAATAGTTTCAGAGCTCTTCCTTCTGACCATGTTGTTTCTTTCTGGCCATTCCACATGTGTTTCCTCTCCTCCTCCTCCACAGCTATTGTCCAGTATCACCTCCCCCCCTCCAGGATTTACCTGGTGGAACAAAGAGTCATCACTCACTCCCATCACTCACTCCCTAGTGACACCTGTTGGTAGGAGTAATGCACTTCTTACAATGCTACATAGATCAGATATCAAAATGGATGCTATAGTCAGAGGAGGGGTCTATCTAAAGGGAGGTACTTCATATCATTAATATACTTATGGAGTTGCTTCTGTGACGTGAATCACTAATAAATGACTTTGCAAGCCATATCCAATACAATCATGATATCATCATCAGCATCATCATCTCATCATGATATCATCATCATCATATCATCATGATATCATCATCATGACATTATCATCATCATCATCATCATCTCATCATGATATCATCATCATCATGATATCATCATCATCATCATCTCATCATGATATCCTCATCATGATATCATCATCATCATCATCATCATCATCTCATCATGATATCGTCATCATCATCATCTCATCATGATATATTCATCATCATCATCTCATCATGATATCGTCATCATCATCATCTCATCATGATATCATCATCATCATCTCATCATGTTATCATCATCATCATCTCATCATGATATCATCATCATCATCTCATCATGATATCATCATCATCATCATCATAATCATCTCATCATTATATCATCATCATCTCATCATGATATCATCATCATCATCTCATCATCATCATCATCATCTCATCATGATATCATCATCATCTCATCATGATATCATCATCATCATCATCTCATCATAATATCATCATCATTATCTCATCATGTTATCATCATCATCATCATCATCATCTCATCATGATATCATTATCATCATCATCATCATCATCATCTCATCATGATATCATCATCATGATATCATCATCATCATCATCATCTCATCATGATATCATCATCTCATCATGATATCATCATCATGATATCGTAATCATGACATCATCATCATCATCATCATCATCATCATCATCATCTCATCATGATATCATCATCATCTCATCATGATATCATCATCATCATCATCTCATCATGATATCATCTTCATGATATCATCATCATCTCATCACGATATCATCATCATCAGCTCATCATGATATCATCATCATCTCATCATATCATCAACATCATCTCATCATGATATCATCATCATGATATCATCATCATCATCATCTCATCATGATATCATCATAATCTCATCATTATATCATAATCATCATCATCATCTCATCATGATATCATCATCATCTCATCATATCATCAACATCATCTCATCATGATATCATCATCATGATATCATCATCATCATCATCTCATCATGATATCATCATAATCTCATCATTATATCATAATCATCATCATCATCTCATCATGATATCATCATCATTTCATCTTGATATCATCATCATGATATCATCATCATCATCATCTCATCATGATATCATCTTCATGATATCATCATCATCTCATCACGATATCATCATCATCAGCTCATCATGATATCATCATCATCTCATCATATCATCAACATCATCTCATCATGATATCATCATCATGATATCATCATCATCATCATCTCATCATGATATCATCATAATCTCATCATTATATCATAATCATCACCATCATCTCATCATGATATCATCATCATCATCTCATCATCATCATCATCATCTCATCATGATATCATCATCATCTCATCATGATATCATCATCATCATCATCTCATCATAATATCATCATCATTATCTCATCATGTTATCATCATCATCATCATCATCATCTCATCATGATATCATCAGCATCATCATCATCATCATCATCTCATCATGATATCATCATCATCTCATCATATCATCAGCATCATCATCATCATCATCATATCATCATGATATCATCATCATCATCATCTCATCACGATATCATCATCATCAGCTCATCATGGTATCATCATCATCTCATCATATCATCAACATCATCTCATCATGATATCATCATCATGATATCATCATCATCATCTCATCACGATATCATCATCATCATCATCTCATCATGATATCATCATCATCATCATCTCATCATGATATCATCATCATCTCATCATGATATCATCATCATCATCATCATCATCATATCATGATATCATCATCAGCATCATCATCTCATCATGATATCATCATCATCATATCATCATGATATCATCATCATGACATTATCATCATGACATTATCATCATCATCATCATCATCAACTCATCATGATATCATCATCATCATGATATCATCATCATGATATCATCATCATCATCTCATCATGATATCCTCATCATGATATCATCATCATCATCATCATCATCTCATCATGATATCGTCATCATCATCATCTCATCATGATATATTCATCATCATCATCTCATCATGATATCGTCATCATCATCATCTCATCATGATATCATCATCATCATCTCATCATGTTATCATCATCATCATCTCATCATGATATCATCATCATCATCTCATCATGATATCATCATCATCATCATCATCATAATCATCTCATCATTATATCATCATCATCTCATCATGATATCATCATCATCATCTCATCATCATCATCATCATCTCATCATGATATCATCATCATCTCATCATGATATCATCATCATCATCATCTCATCATAATATCATCATCATCATCATCTCATCATGATATCATCATCATCATCATCATCATCTCATCATGATATCATCATCATCATCTCATTATGATATCATCATCATCATCTCATCATGATATCATCATCATCATCTCATCATGTTATCATCATCATCATCATCATCATCTCATCATGATATCATCATCATCATCATCATCATCATCTCATCATGATATCATCATCATGATATCATCATCATCATCTCATCATGTTATCATCATCATCATCATCATCATCATCTCATCATGATATCATCATCATCATCATCATCATCATCATCATCATCATCATCTCATTATGATATCATCATCATGATATCATCATCATCATCTCATCATCATCATCTCATCATGATATCATCATCATCATCTCATCATGATATCATCATCATCATCTCATCATGATATCATCATCATCATCTCATCATGATATCATCATCATCATCTCATCATGATATCATCATCATCATCATCATCATCATCATCATCTCATCATGATATCATCATCATCTCATCATGATATCATCATCATCATCTCATCATGATATCATCATCATCATCATCTCATCATGATATCATCATCATCATCATCATCATCATCATCATCATCATCATCTCATCATGATATCATCATCATCTCATCATGATATCATCAGCATCATCAACATCATCATCATCATCATCTTATCATGATATCATCATCATCATCATCATCTCATCATGATATCATCATCATCATCATCATCATCATCATCTCATCATGATATCATCATCATCATCTCATCATGATATCATCATCATCTCATCATGATATCATCATCATCATCTCATCATGATATCATCATCATCATCATCTCATCATGATATCATCATCATCATCATCATCATCATCATCATCTCATCATGATATCATCATCATCTCATCATGATATCATCATCATCATCATCATCTCATCAATATATCATCATCATCATCATCATCTCATTATGATATCATCATCGTCATCATCTCATCATGATATCATCATCATCATCTCATCATGTTATCATCATCATCATCATCATCTCATCATGATATCATCATCATCATCATCTCATCATGATATCATCATCATGATATCATCATCATGATATCATCATCATCATCTCATCATGTTATCATCATCATCATCATCATCATCTCATCATGATATCATCATCATCATCATCTCATCATGATATCATCATCATGATATCATCATCATTATCATCATCATCTCATCATGATATCATCATCATCATCATCATCTCATCATGATATCATCATCATCTCATCATGATATCATCAGCATTATCAACATCATCATCATCATCTTATCATGATATCATCATCATCATCATCTCATCATGATATCATCATCATTATCTCATCATGATATCATCATCATCATCATCATCTCATCATGATATCATCATCATAATATCATCATCATCATCATCATCATCATCATCATCTCATCATGATATCATCATCATGATATCATCATCATCATCTCATCATGATATCATCATCATGATATCATCATCATGATATCGTAATCATGACATCATCATCATCATCATCATCATCATCATCTCATCATGATATCATCATCATCTCATCATGATATCATCATCATCATCATCTCATCATGATATCATCTTCATGATATCATCATCATCTCATCACGATATCATCATCATCAGCTCATCATGATATCATCATCATCTCATCATATCATCAACATCATCTCATCATGATATCATCATCATGATATCATCATCATCATCATCTCATCATGATATCATCATAATCTCATCATTATATCATAATCATCATCATCATCTCATCATGATATCATCATCATTTCATCATGATATCATCATCATGATATCATCATCATCATCATCATCATCTCATCATGATATCATCATCATCTCATCATGATATCATCAGCATCATCATCATCTCATCATGATATCATCATCATCTCATCATGATATCATCAGCATCATCATCATCATCATCATCTCATCATGATATCATCATCATCTCATCATATCATCAGCATCATCATCATCATCATCATATCATCATGATATCATCATCATCATCATCATCATCTCATCACGATATCATCATCATCAGCTCATCATGGTATCATCATCATCTCATCATATCATCAACATCATCTCATCATGATATCATCATCATGATATCATCATCATGATATCATCATCATCATCTCATCACGATATCATCATCATCATCATCTCATCATGATATCATCATCATCATCATCATCTCATCATGATATCATCATCATCTCATCATGATATCATCATCATCATCATCATCATATCATGATATCATCATCAGCATCATCATCTCATCATGATATCATCATCATCATATCATCATGATATCATCATCATGACATTATCATCATCATCATCATCATCTCATCATGATATCATCATCATCATGATATCATCATCATGATATCATCATCATCATCATCTCATCATGATATCCTCATCATGATATCATCATCATCATCATCATCATCTCATCATGATATCGTCATCATCATCATCTCATCATGATATATTCATCATCATCATCTCATCATGATATCGTCATCATCATCATCTCATCATGATATCATCATCATCATCTCATCATGTTATCATCATCATCATCTCATCATGATATCATCATCATCATCTCATCATGATATCATCATCATCATCATCATAATCATCTCATCATTATATCATCATCATCTCATCATGATATCATCATCATCATCTCATCATCATCATCATCATCTCATCATGATATCATCATCATCTCATCATGATATCATCATCATCATCATCTCATCATAATATCATCATCATTATCTCATCATGTTATCATCATCATCATCATCATCATCTCATCATGATATCATCATCATCATCATCATCATCATCATCTCATCATGATATCATCATCATGATATCATCATCATCATCATCATCTCATCATGATATCATCATCTCATCATGATATCATCATCATGATATCGTAATCATGACATCATCATCATCATCATCATCATCATCATCATCATCTCATCATGATATCATCATCATCTCATCATGATATCAT
This sequence comes from Pelodytes ibericus, assembly GCA_036172795.1. NCBI lineage: Eukaryota > Metazoa > Chordata > Amphibia > Anura > Pelodytidae > Pelodytes > Pelodytes ibericus. Next base: position 4,978,371 of record JAYKOZ010000093.1, read on the forward strand.
CATCATCATCATCTCATCATGATATCATCTTCATGATATCATCATCATCTCATCACGATATCATCATCATCAGCTCATCATGATATCATCATCATCTCATCATATCATCAACATCATCTCATCATGATATCATCATCATGATATCATCATCATCATCATCTCATCATGATATCATCATAATCTCATCATTATATCATAATCATCATCATCATCTCATCATGATATCATCATCATCTCATCATATCATCAACATCATCTCATCATGATATCATCATCATGATATCATCATCATCATCATCTCATCATGATATCATCATAATCTCATCATTATATCATAATCATCATCATCATCTCATCATGATATCATCATCATTTCATCTTGATATCATCATCATGATATCATCATCATCATCATCTCATCATGATATCATCTTCATGATATCATCATCATCTCATCACGATATCATCATCATCAGCTCATCATGATATCATCATCATCTCATCATATCATCAACATCATCTCATCATGATATCATCATCATGATATCATCATCATCATCATCTCATCATGATATCATCATAATCTCATCATTATATCATAATCATCACCATCATCTCATCATGATATCATCATCATTTCATCATGATATCATCATCATGATATCATCATCATCATCATCATCATCTCATCATGATATCATCATCATCTCATCATGATATCATCAGCATCATCATCATCTCATCATGATATCATCATCATCTCATCATGATATCATCAGCATCATCATCATCATCATCATCTCATCATGATATCATCATCATCTCATCATATCATCAGCATCATCATCATCATCATCATATCATCATGATATCATCATCATCATCATCTCATCACGATATCATCATCATCAGCTCATCATGGTATCATCATCATCTCATCATATCATCAACATCATCTCATCATGATATCATCATCATGATATCATCATCATCATCTCATCACGATATCATCATCATCATCATCTCATCATGATATCATCATCATCATCATCTCATCATGATATCATCATCATCTCATCATGATATCATCATCATCTCATCATGATATCATCATCATCATCATCATCATCATATCATGATATCATCATCAGCATCATCATCTCATCATGATATCATCATCATCATATCATCATGATATCATCATCATGACATTATCATCATGACATTATCATCATCATCATCATCATCATCTCATCATGATATCATCATCATCATGATATCATCATCATGATATCATCATCATCATCTCATCATGATATCCTCATCATGATATCATCATCATCATCATCATCATCTCATCATGATATCGTCATCATCATCATCTCATCATGATATATTCATCATCATCATCTCATCATGATATCGTCATCATCATCATCTCATCATGATATCATCATCATCATCTCATCATGTTATCATCATCATCATCTCATCATGATATCATCATCATCATCTCATCATGATATCATCATCATCATCATCATCATAATCATCTCATCATTATATCATCATCATCTCATCATGATATCATCATCATCATCTCATCATCATCATCATCATCTCATCATGATATCATCATCATCTCATCATGATATCATCATCATCATCATCTCATCATAATATCATCATCATCATCATCTCATCATGATATCATCATCATCATCATCATCATCTCATCATGATATCATCATCATCATCTCATTATGATATCATCATCATCATCTCATCATGATATCATCATCATCATCTCATCATGTTATCATCATCATCATCATCATCATCTCATCATGATATCATCATCATCATCATCATCATCATCTCATCATGATATCATCATCATGATATCATCATCATCATCTCATCATGTTATCATCATCATCATCATCATCATCATCTCATCATGATATCATCATCATCATCATCATCATCATCATCATCTCATTATGATATCATCATCATGATATCATCATCATCATCTCATCATCATCATCTCATCATGATATCATCATCATCATCTCATCATGATATCATCATCATCATCTCATCATGATATCATCATCATCATCTCATCATGATATCATCATCATCATCTCATCATGATATCATCATCATCATCATCTCATCATGATATCATCATCATCATCATCATCATCATCATCATCTCATCATGATATCATCATCATCTCATCATGATATCATCAGCATCATCAACATCATCATCATCATCATCTTATCATGATATCATCATCATCATCTCATCATGATATCATCATCATCATCATCATCATCATCATCATCTCATCATTATATCATCATCATCATCTCATCATGATATCAGAATCATGATATCATCATCATCATCATCATCTCATCATGATATCATCATCATCATCTCATCATGTTATCATCATCATCATCATCTCATCATGATATCATCATCATCATCTCATAATCATGACATCATCATCATCATCATCATGATATCATCATCATCTCATCATGATATCATCATCATCATCTCATCATGATATCATCATCATCATCATCATCTTGTCATAATATCAGCATCATCTCATCATGATATCATCATCATCTCATCATGATATCATCATCATCATCATCATCATGATATCATCATCATCATCTCATCATGATATCATCATCTCATCATGTTATCATCATCATCATCATCATCATCATCTCATCATCATCATCATCATCATCATCATCATCATCATCTCATCATGATATCATCATCATCATCATCATCTCATCATGATATCATCATCATTATCTCATCATGTTATCATCATCATCATCATCATCTCATCATGATATCATCATCATCATCATCATAATCATCATCATCATCTCATCATGATATCATCATCATGATATCATCATCATCATCATCTCATCATGATATCATCATCATCATCTCATCATGATATCATCATCATGATATCATCATCATCATCTCATCATGATATCATCATTATCATCTCATCATGATATCATCATCATCTCATCATGATATCATCATCATCATCATCTCATCATGATATCATCTTCATGATATCATCATCATCTCATCACGATATCATCATCATCAGCTCATCATGATATCATCATCATCTCATCATGTCATCAACATCATCTCATCATGATATCATCATCATGATATCATCATCATCATCATCTCATCATGATATCATCATCATCTCATCATGATATCATCATCATCATCATCATCATCATCATCTCATCATGATATCATCATCATCTCATCATTATATCATCATCATCATCATCATCATCTTGATATCATCATCATCATCATCTCATCATGATATCATCATCATGATATCATCATCATGATTTCATCATCATCATCTCATCATGTTATCATCATCATCATCATCATTATCATCATCATCTCATCATGATATCATCATCATCATCATCATCATCTCATCATGATATCATCATCATCTCATCATGATATCATCAGCATCATCATCATCATCATCATCATCATCATCATCATCATCATCATCATTTAATCATGATATCATCATCATCTCATCATGATATCATCATCATCATCATCATCTCATCATGATATCATCATCTCATCATGATATCATCATCATTATCTCATCATGTTATCATCATCATCATCATCATCATCATCATCATCATCTCATCATGATATCATCATCATCATCATCATCATAATCATCATCATCATCTCATCATGATATCATCATCATGATATCATCATCATCATCATCATCTCATCATGATATCATCATCATCATCATCTCATCATGATATCATCATCATCATCTCATCATGATATCATCATCATCTCATCATGATATCATCATTATCATCTCATCATGATATCATCATCATCTCATCATGATATCATCATCATCATCATCATCTCATCATGATATCATCTTCATGATATCATCATCATCTCATCACGATATCATCATCATCAGCTCATCATGATATCATCATCATCTCATCATGTCATCAACATCATCTCATCATGATATCATCATCATGATATCATCATCATCATCTCATCATGATATCATCATCATCTCATCATGATATCATCATCATCATCATCATCATCATCATCTCATCATGATATCATCATCATCTCATCATTATATCATCATCATCATCATCATCATCTTGATATCATCATCATCATCATCTCATCATGATATCATCATCATGATATCATCATCATGATTTCATCATCATCATCTCATCATGTTATCATCATCATCATCATCATTATCATCATCATCTCATCATGATATCATCATCATCATCATCATCATCTCATCATGATATCATCATCATCTCATCATGATATCATCAGCATCATCATCATCATCATCATCATCATCATCATTTAATCATGATATCATCATCATCTCATCATGATATCATCATCATCATCATCATCTCATCATGATATCATCATCTCATCATGATATCATCATCATTATCTCATCATGTTATCATCATCATCATCATCATCATCATCATCATCATCATCATCTCATCATGATATCATCATCATCATCATCATCATAATCATCATCATCATCTCATCATGATATCATCATCATGATATCATCATCATCATCATCATCTCATCATGATATCATCATCATCATCATCTCATCATGATATCATCATCATCATCTCATCATGATATCATCATCATCTCATCATGATATCATCATTATCATCTCATCATGATATCATCATCATCTCATCATGATATCATCATCATCATCATCATCATCTCATCATGATATCATCTTCATGATATCATCATCATCTCATCACGATATCATCATCATCAGCTCATCATGATATCATCATCATCTCATCATGTCATCAACATCATCTCATCATGATATCATCATCATGATATCATCATCATCATCTCATCATGATATCATCATCATCTCATCATGATATCATCATCATCATCATCATCATCATCATCATCATCATCATCATCTCATCATGATATCATCATCATCTCATCATTATATCATCATCATCATCATCATCATCATCATCATCATCTCATCATGATATCATCATCATGATATCATCATCATCATCATCATCATCATCTCATCATGATATCATCATCATCTCATCATGATATCATCAGCATCATCATCATCTCATCATGATATCATCATCATCTCATCATGATATCATCAGCATCATCATGATATCATCAGCATCATCATCATCTCATCATGATATCATCATCATCATCATCATAATCATCTCATCATTATATCATCATCATCTCATCAAGATATCATCATCATGATATCATCATCATCATCATCATCTCATCATGATATCATCATCATCATCTCATCATGATATCATCATCATCTCATCATAATATCATCATCATCATCTCATCATGATATCATCATCATCATCATCTCATCATGATATCATCATCATCATCTCATTATGATATCATCATCATCATCATCTCATCATGATATCATCATCATCATCTCATCATGTTATCATCATCATCATCATTATCTCAATATTGTATCATCATCATCATCATCATCATCATCATCATCATCTCATCATGATATCATCATCATGATATCATCATCATCATCTCATCATATCATCATCATGATATCATCATCATGATATCATCATCATTATCATCATCATCTCATCATGATATCATCATCATCATCATCATCATCATCATCATCATCTCATCATGATGTCATCATCATCTCATCATGATATCATCAGCATCATCAACATCATCATCATCATCTTATCATGATATCATCTACATCATCTCATCATGATATCATCATCATCATCATCTCATTATTATATCATCATCATCATCTCATCATGATATCAGAATCATGATATCATCATCATCATCTCATCATGATATCATCTTTATCATCATCATCTCATCATGATATCATCATCATGAAATCATCATCATCATCATCATCATCATCTCATCATGATATCATCATCATGATATCATCATCATCATCATCTCATCATGATATCATCATCATCATCTCATCATGATATCATCATCATCATCTCATCATGATATCATCATCATCATCATCTCATCATCATATCATCATCATCATCTCATCATGATATCATCATCATCATCATCTCATCATCATATCATCATCATCATCTCATCATGTTATCATCATCATCATCTCATCATGATATCATCATCATCATCATCTCATCATGATATCATCATCGTGATATCATCATCATCATCATCTCATCATGATATCATCATCGTGATATCATCATCATCATCATCTCATCATGATATCATCGTCATCATCTCATCATGATATCATCATCATGATATCATAAGCATGACATCATCATCATCATCATCATCTCATCATGATATCATCATCATCATCATCAAAATCTCATCATAATATCATCATCATATCATTATGATATCATCATCATCTCATCATGATATCTTCATCATCATCTCATCATGATATCATCATCATTATCTCATCATGATATCATCATCATCATCATCATCATCATCATCATCTCATCATGATATCATCATCATGATATCATCATCATCATCATCATCATCATCATCATCATCATCATCTCATCATGATATCATCATCATGATATCATCATCATCATCATCATCTCATCATGATATCATCATCATCATCTCATCATGATATCATCATCATGATATCATAATCATGACATCATCATCATCATCATCATCATCTTCTCATCATTATCTCATCATGATATCATCATCATCATCATTATCATCATCTCATCATGATATCATCATCATGATATCATCATCATCATCATCATCATCATCTCATCATGATATCATCATCATCATCTCATCATGATATCATCATCATGATATCATAATCATGACATCATCATCATCATCATCATCTCATCATGATATCATCATCATGATATCATAATCATGACATCATCATCATCATCTCATCATGATATCATCATCTAATCATGATATCATCATCATCTCATCATGATATCATCATCATCATCATCATCATAATCATCTCATCTTTATATCATCATCATCTCATCATGATATCATCATCATGATATCATCATCATCATCATCATCATCATCATCATCATCTCATCATGATATCATCATCTCATCATGATATCATGATATCATCATCATCATCATCTCATCATAATATCATCATCATCATCTCATCATGATATCATCATCATCATCATCATCATCTCATCATGATATCATCATCATCATCATCATCATCTCATCATGATATCATCATCATCATCATCATCTCATTATGATATCATCATCATCATCATCTCATCATGATATCATCATCATCATCTCATCATGTTATCATCATCATCATCATCATCATCTCATCATGATATCATCATCATCATCATCTCATCATGATATCATCATCATGATATCATCATCATGATATCATCATCATTATCATCATCATCTCATCATGATATCATCATCATCATCATCATCATCATCATCATCATCTCATCATGATATCATCATCATCTCATCATTATATCATAATCATCATCATCATCTCATCATGATATCATCATCATTTCATCATGATATCATCATCATGATATCATCATCATCATCATCATCTCATCATGATATCATCATCATCTCATCATGATATCATCAGCATCATCATCATCCCATCATGATATCATCATCATCTCATCATGATATCATCAGCATCATCATCATCATCATCATCATATCATCATGATATCATCATCATCTCATCATGATATCATCATCATCATCATCATCATCATCATCTCATCATGATATCATCATCATCATCATCATCATCATCATCATCATCATCATCATCATCATCATATCATCATGATATCATCATCATCATCATCATCTCATCATGATATCATCATCATCATCATCATCATCATCATCTCATCATTATATCATCATCATCTCATCATGATATCATCATCATGATATCATCATCATCATCTCATCATGATATCATCATCATCATCATCTCATCATGATATCATCATCATCATCATCATCATCATCATCATCTCATCATAATATCATCATCATCTCATCATGATATCATCATCATCATCATCATCTCATCATGATATCATCATCATGATATCATCATCATCATCATCTCATCATGATATCATCATCATCTCATCATGATATCATCATCATCATCATCATCATCATCATCATCTCATCATGATATCATCATCATCTCATCATTATATCATCATCATCATCATCATCATCTTGATATCATCATCATCATCTCATCATGATATCATCATCATCATCATCATCATCATCATCATCTCATCATGATATCATCATCATCTCATCATTATATCATCATCATCATCATCATCATCTTGATATCATCATCATCATCTCATCATGATATCATCATCATGATATCATCATCATGATTTCATCATCATCATCTCATCATGTTATCATCATCATCATCATCATCATCATTATCATCATCATCTCATCATGATATCATCATCATCATCATCATCATCATCATCATCTCATCATGATATCATCATCATCTCATCATGATATCATCAGCATCATCATCATCATCATCATCATCATCATCATCATCATTTAATCATGATATCATCATCATCTCATCATGATATCATCATCATCATCATCATCTCATCATGATATCATCATCTCATCATGATATCATCATCATTATCTCATCATGATATCATCATCATCATCATCAACATCATCATCATCATCATATAATGATATCATCATCAGTATCATCATCTCATCATGATATCATCATCATCATATCATCATGATATCATCATCATGACATTATCATCATCATCATCATCATCATCATCTCATCATGATATCATCATCATCATGATATCATCATCATGATATCATCATCATCATCATCTCATCATGATATCATCATCATGATATCATCATATCATCATCATCATGATATCATCATCATGATATCATCATCATCATCATCTCATCATGATATCATCATCATGATATCATCATCATCATCATCATCTCATCATGATATCATCATCATGATATCATCATCATCATCATCATCTCATCATGATATCATCATCATCATCTCATCATGATATATTCATCATCATCATCTCATCATGATATCATCATCATCATCATCATCTCATCATGATATCATCATCATCATCTCATGATGTTATCATCATCTCATGATGTTATCATCATCATCATCTCATCATGATATCATCATCATCATCATCATCATCATCATCTCATCATGATATTATCATCATGATATCATCATCATCATCATCTCATCATGATATCATCGTCATCATCTCATCATGATATCATCATCATGATATCATAATCATGACATCATCATCATCATCATCATGATATCATAATCATCATCATATCATCATGATATCATCATCATCTCATCATGATATCATCATCATCATCTCATCATGATATCATCATCATTATCTCATCATGATATCATCATCATCATCATCATCATCTCATCATGATATCATCATCATGATATCATCATCATCATCATCTCATCATGATATCATCATCATCATCTCATCATGATATCATCATCATGATATCATAATCATGACATCATCTCATCATGATATCATCATCATCATCATCTCATCATGATATCATCATCATCTCATCATGATATCATCGTCATCATCATCTCATCATGATATCATCTTCATGATATCATCATCATCTCATCATATCATCAACATCATCTCATCATGATATCATCATCATGATATCATCATCATCTCATCATGATATCATCATCATCTCATCATTATATCATCATCATCATCATCTCATCATGATATCATCATCATCTCATCATGATATCATCATCATGATATCATCATCATCATCATCATCATCATCATCATCATCTCATCATGATATCATCATCATCTCATCATGATATCATCAGCATCATCATCATCTCATCATGATATCATCATCATCTCATCATGATATCATCAGCATCATCATCATCATCATCTCATCATGATATCATCATCATCTCATCATGATATCATCATCATCTCATCATGATATCATCAGCATCATCATCATCATGATATCATCATGATATCATCATCATCATCATCTCATCATGATATCATCATCATCATCTTCATCATCATCATCATCATCTCATCATAATATCATCATCATCTCATCATGATATCATCATCTCATCATGATATCATCATCATCATCATCTCATCATGATATCATCATCATCATCATCTCATCATGATATCATCATCATCATCTCATCATGTTATCATCATCATCTCATCATGATATCATCATCATCATCATCATCATCATCATCTCATCATAACATCATCATGATATCATCATCATCATCATCTCATCATGATATCATCATCATACTATCATCATCATCTCATCATGATATCATCATCATGATATCATCATCATCATCATCATCTCATCATGATCTCATCATCATGATATCATCATCATCATCTCATCATGATATCATCATCATAATATCATCATCATCATCATCATCATCATCATCATCTCATCATGATATCATCATCATGATATCATCATCATCATCATCTCATCATGATATCATCATCATCTCATCATTATATCATAATCATCATCATCATCTCATCATGATATCATCATCATTTCATCATGATATCATCATCATGATATCATCATCATCATCATCATCTCATCATGATATCATCATCATCTCATCATGATATCATCAGCATCATCATCATCCCATCATGATATCATCATCATCTCATCATGATATCATCAGCATCATCATCATCATCATCATATCATCATGATATCATCATCATCTCATCATGATATCATCATCATCATCATCATCATCATCATCTCATCATGATATCATCATCATCATCATCATCATCATCATCATCATCATCATCATATCATCATGATATCATCATCATCATCATCATCTCATCATGATATCATCATCATCATCATCATCATCATCATCATCATCTCATCATTATATCATCATCATCTCATCATGATATCATCATCATGATATCATCATCATCATCTCATCATGATATCATAATCATCATCTCATCATGATATCATCATCATCATCATCATCATCATCATCATCATCTCATCATAATATCATCATCATCTCATCATGATATCATCATCATCATCATCTCATCATGATATCATCATCATGATATCATCATCATCATCATCTCATCATGATATCATCATCATCTCATCATGATATCATCATCATCATCATCATCATCATCATCATCTCATCATAATATCATCATCATCTCATCATGATATCATCATCATCATCATCTCATCATGATATCATCATCATGATATCATCATCATCATCATCTCATCATGATATCATCATCATCTCATCATGATATCATCATCATCATCATCATCATCATCATCATCTCATCATGATATCATCATCATCTCATCATTATATCATCATCATCATCATCATCATCTTGATATCATCATCATCATCTCATCATGATATCATCATCATGATATCATCATCATGATTTCATCATCATCATCTCATCATGTTATCATCATCATCATCATCATCATCATTATCATCATCATCTCATCATGATATCATCATCATCATCATCATCATCATCATCATCATCTCATCATGATATCATCATCATCTCATCATGATATCATCAGCATCATCATCATCATCATCATCATCATCATTTAATCATGATATCATCATCATCTCATCATGATATCATCATCATCATCATCATCTCATCATGATATCATCATCTCATCATGATATCATCATCATTATCTCATCATGTTATCATCATCATCATCATCATCATCATCATCTCATCATGATATCATCATCATCATCATCATAATCATCATCATCATCTCATCATGATATCATCATCATGATATCATCATCATCATCATCATCATCTCATCATGATATCATCATCATCATCATCATCTCATCATGATATCATCATCATCATCTCATCATGATATCATCATCATCTCATCATGATATCATCATTATCATCTCATCATGATATCATCATCATCTCATCATGATATCATCATCATCATCATCATCTCATCATGATATCATCTTCATGATATCATCATCATCTCATCACGATATCATCATCATCAGCTCATCATGATATCATCATCATCTCATCATGTCATCAACATCATCTCATCATGATATCATCATCATGATATCATCATCATCATCTCATCATGATATCATCATCATCTCATCATGATATCATCATCATCATCATCATCATCATCATCATCATCATCTCATCATGATATAATCATCATATCATTATTATATCATCATCATCATCATCATCATCATCATCATCATCATCTCATCATGATATCATCATCATGATATCATCATCATCATCATCATCATCATCTCATCATGATATCATCATCATCTCATCATGATATCATCAGCATCATCATCATCTCATCATGATATCATCATCATCTCATCATGATATCATCAGCATCATCATGATATTATCAGCATCATCATCATCTCATCATGATATCATCATCATCATCATCATCATAATCATCTCATCATTATATCATCATCATCTCATCAAGATATCATCATCATGATATCATCATCATCATCATCATCTCATCATGATATCATCATCATCATCTCATCATGATATCATCATCATCTCATCATAATATCATCATCATCATCTCATCATGATATCATCATCATCATCATCTCATCATGATATCATCATCATCTCATTATGATATCATCATCATCATCATCTCATCATGATATCATCATCATCATCTCATCATGTTATCATCATCATCATCATTATCTCAATATTGTATCATCATCATCATCATCATCATCATCTCATCATGATATCATCATCATGATATCATCATCATCATCTCATCATATCATCATCATGATATCATCATCATGATATCATCATCATTATCATCATCATCTCATCATGATATCATCATCATCATCATCATCATCATCATCATCATCATCATCTCATCATGATGTCATCATCATCTCATCATGATATCATCAGCATCATCAACATCATCATCATCATCTTATCATGATATCATCATCATCATCTCATCATGATATCATCATCATCATCATCTCATTATTATATCATCAGCATCATCAACATCATCATCATCATCTTATCATGATATCATCATCATCATCTCATCATGATATCATCATCATCATCATCTCATTATTATATCATCATCATCATCTCATCATGATATCAGAATCATGATATCATCATCATCATCTCATCATGATATCATCATCATCATCATATCATGATATCAGCATCAGCATCATCATCTCATCATGATATCATCATCATCATATCATCAAGATATCATCATCATGACATTATCATCATCATCATCATCATCTCATCATGATATCATCATCATCATGATATCATCATCATGATATCATCATCATCATCATCTCATCATGATATCATCATCATGATATCATCATCATGATATCATCATCATCATCATCTCATCATGATATCATCATCATCATCTCATCATGATATATTCATCATCATCATCTCATCATGATATCATCATCATCATCATCTCATCATGATATCATCATCATCATCATCTCATCATCATATCATCATCATCATCTCATCATGTTATCATCATCATCATCTCATCATGATATCATCATCATCATCATCTCATCATGATATCATCATCGTGATATCATCATCATCATCATCTCATCATGATATCATCGTCATCATCTCATCATGATATCATCATCATGATATCATAAGCATGACATCATCATCATCATCATGATATCATCATCATCATCATCTCATCATGATATCATCATCATCATCTCATCATGATATCATCATCATCATCATCAAAATCTCATCATAATATCATCATCATATCATTATGATATCATCATCATCTCATCATGATATCATCATCATCATCTCATCATGATATCATCATCATTATCTCATCATGATATCATCATCATCATCATCATCATCATCTCATCATGATATCATCATCATGATATCATCATCATCATCATCATCATCATCATCATCATCATCATCATCATCTCATCATGATATCATCATCATGATATCATCATCATCATCATCATCTCATCATGATATCATCATCATCATCTCATCATGATATCATCATCATGATATCATAATCATGACATCATCATCATCATCATCATCATCTCATCATTATCTCATCATGATATCATCATCATCATCATTATCATCATCTCATCATGATATCATCATCATGATATCATCATCATCATCATCATCATCTCATCATGATATCATCATCATCATCTCATCATGATATCATCATCATGATATCATAATCATGACATCATCATCATCATCATCATCTCATCATGATATCATCATCATGATATCATAATCATGACATCATCATCATCATCTCATCATGATATCATCATCTAATCATGATATCATCATCATCTCATCATGATATCATCATCATCATCATCATCATAATCATCTCATCTTTATATCATCATCATCTCATCATGATATCATCATCATGATATCATCATCATCATCATCATCATCATCATCATCATCTCATCATGATATCATCATCTCATCATGATATCATGATATCATCATCATCATCATCTCATCATAATATCATCATCATCATCTCATCATGATATCATCATCATCATCATCATCTCATCATGATATCATCATCATCATCATCATCATCTCATTATGATATCATCATCATCATCATCATCTCATCATGATATCATCATCATCATCTCATCATGTTATCATCATCATCATCATCATCATCATCTCATCATGATATCATCATCATCATCATCTCATCATGATATCATCATCATGATATCATCATCATGATATCATCATCATTATCATCATCATCTCATCATGATATCATCATCATCATCATCATCATCATCTCATCATGATATCATCATCATCTCATCATGATATCATCAGCATTATCAACATCATCATCATCATCATCTTATCATGATATCATCATCATCATCATCATCATCATCATCATCTCATCATGATATCATCATCATCATCATCTCATCATTATATCATCATCATCATCATCATCATCATCATCATCATCTCATCATGATATCATCATCATCATCATCATCATCATCATCATCATCTCATCATTATATCATCATCATCATCATCTCATCATGATATCAGAATCATGATATCATCATCATCATCATCTCATCATGATATCATCATCATCATCATGATATCATCATCATCTCATCATGTTATCATCATCATCATCATCTCATCATGATATCATCATCATCTCATCATGATATCATCATCATGATATCATCATCATCATCATCTCATCATGATATCATCATCATCTCATCATGATATCATCATCATCATCATCATCATCATCATCATCATCATCATATCATGATATCATCATCAGCATCATCATCTCATCATGATATCATCATCATCATCATATCATCATGATATCATCATCATGACATTATCATCATCATCATCATCATCTCATCATGATATCATCATCATCATCATGATATCATCATCATGATATCATCATCATCATCATCTCATCATGATATCATCATCATGATATCATCATCATCATCATCATCTCATCATGATATCATCATCATCATCTCATCATGATATATTCATCATCATCATCTCATCATGATATCGTCATCATCATCATCTCATCATGATATCATCATCATCATCTCATCATGTTATCATCATCATCATCTCATCATGATATCATCATCATCATCTCATCATGATATCATCATCATCATCATCATCATCATCTCATCATTATATCATCATCATCATCTCATCATGATATCATCATCATCATCATCTCATCATGATATCATCATCATCATCTCATCATGATATCATCATCATGATATCATAATCATGACATCATCTCATCATGATATCATCATCATCATCATCTCATCATGATATCATCATCATCTCATCATGATATCATCGTCATCATCATCTCATCATGATATCATCTTCATGATATCATCATCATCTCATCATATCATCAA
The DNA here is from genome assembly GCA_036172795.1 of Pelodytes ibericus. Taxonomy (NCBI): domain Eukaryota; kingdom Metazoa; phylum Chordata; class Amphibia; order Anura; family Pelodytidae; genus Pelodytes; species Pelodytes ibericus. Next base: position 4,994,984 of record JAYKOZ010000093.1, read on the forward strand.
CATCATCTCATCATGATATCATCATCATCTCATCATGATATCATCATCATCTCATCATTATATCATCATCATCATCATCTCATCATGATATCATCATCATCTCATCATGATATCATCATCATGATATCATCATCATCATCATCATCATCATCATCATCTCATCATGATATCATCATCATCTCATCATGATATCATCATCATCATCATCATCATCATCATCATCATCATATCATGATATCATCATCAGCATCATCATCTCATCATGATATCATCATCATCATCATATCATCATGATATCATCATCATGACATTATCATCATCATCATCATCATCTCATCATGATATCATCATCATCATCATGATATCATCATCATGATATCATCATCATCATCATCTCATCATGATATCATCATCATGATATCATCATCATCATCATCATCTCATCATGATATCATCATCATCATCTCATCATGATATATTCATCATCATCATCTCATCATGATATCGTCATCATCATCATCTCATCATGATATCATCATCATCATCTCATCATGTTATCATCATCATCATCTCATCATGATATCATCATCATCATCTCATCATGATATCATCATCATCATCATCATCATCATCATCTCATCATTATATCATCATCATCATCTCATCATGATATCATCATCATCATCATCTCATCATGATATCATCATCATCATCTCATCATGATATCATCATCATGATATCATAATCATGACATCATCTCATCATGATATCATCATCATCATCATCTCATCATGATATCATCATCATCTCATCATGATATCATCGTCATCATCATCTCATCATGATATCATCTTCATGATATCATCATCATCTCATCATATCATCAACATCATCTCATCATGATATCATCATCATCTCATCATGATATCATCATCATCTCATCATTATATCATCATCATCATCATCTCATCATGATATCATCATCATCTCATCATGATATCATCATCATGATATCATCATCATCATCATCATCATCATCATCATCTCATCATGATATCATCATCATCTCATCATGATATCATCAGCATCATCATCATCTCATCATGATATCATCATCATCTCATCATGATATCATCAGCATCATCATCATCATCATCTCATCATGATATCATCATCATCTCATCATGATATCATCATCATCATCATATCATCATGATATCATCATCATGACATTATCATCATCATCATCATCATCTCATCATGATATCATCATCATCATCATGATATCATCATCATGATATCATCATCATCATCATCTCATCATGATATCATCATCATGATATCATCATCATCATCATCATCTCATCATGATATCATCATCATCATCTCATCATGATATATTCATCATCATCATCTCATCATGATATCGTCATCATCATCATCTCATCATGATATCATCATCATCATCATCTCATCATGATATCATCATCATCATCTCATCATGATATCATCATCATGATATCATAATCATGACATCATCTCATCATGATATCATCATCATCATCATCTCATCATGATATCATCATCATCTCATCATGATATCATCGTCATCATCATCTCATCATGATATCATCTTCATGATATCATCATCATCTCATCATATCATCAACATCATCTCATCATGATATCATCATCATCTCATCATGATATCATCATCATCTCATCATTATATCATCATCATCATCATCTCATCATGATATCATCATCATCTCATCATGATATCATCATCATGATATCATCATCATCATCATCATCATCATCATCATCTCATCATGATATCATCATCATCTCATCATGATATCATCAGCATCATCATCATCTCATCATGATATCATCATCATCTCATCATGATATCATCAGCATCATCATCATCATCATCTCATCATGATATCATCATCATCTCATCATGATATCATCATCATGATATCATCATCATGATATCATCATCATTATCATCATCATCTCATCATGATATCATCATCATCATCATCATCATCATCTCATCATGATATCATCATCATCTCATCATGATATCATCAGCATTATCAACATCATCATCATCATCATCTTATCATGATATCATCATCATCATCATCATCATCATCATCTCATCATGATATCATCATCATCATCATCTCATCATTATATCATCATCATCATCATCATCATCATCATCTCATCATGATATCATCATCATCATCATCATCATCATCATCATCATCATCTCATCATTATATCATCATCATCATCATCTCATCATGATATCAGAATCATGATATCATCATCATCATCATCTCATCATGATATCATCATCATCATCATGATATCATCATCATCTCATCATGTTATCATCATCATCATCATCTCATCATGATATCATCATCATCTCATCATGATATCATCATCATCTCATCATGATATCATCATCATGATATCATCATCATCATCATCTCATCATGATATCATCATCATCTCATCATGATATCATCATCATCATCATCATCATCATCATCATCATCATCATATCATGATATCATCATCAGCATCATCATCTCATCATGATATCATCATCATCATCATATCATCATGATATCATCATCATGACATTATCATCATCATCATCATCATCTCATCATGATATCATCATCATCATCATGATATCATCATCATGATATCATCATCATCATCATCTCATCATGATATCATCATCATGATATCATCATCATCATCATCATTATATCATCATCATCATCATCTCATCATGATATCATCATCATCTCATCATGATATCATCATCATGATATCATCATCATCATCATCATCATCATCATCATCTCATCATGATATCATCATCATCTCATCATGATATCATCATCATCATCATCATCATCATCATCATCATCATATCATGATATCATCATCAGCATCATCATCTCATCATGATATCATCATCATCATCATATCATCATGATATCATCATCATGACATTATCATCATCATCATCATCATCTCATCATGATATCATCATCATCATCATGATATCATCATCATGATATCATCATCATCATCATCTCATCATGATATCATCATCATGATATCATCATCATCATCATCATCTCATCATGATATCATCATCATCATCTCATCATGATATATTCATCATCATCATCTCATCATGATATCGTCATCATCATCATCTCATCATGATATCATCATCATCATCTCATCATGATATCATCATCATGATATCATCATCATGATATCATCATCATTATCATCATCATCTCATCATGATATCATCATCATCATCATCATCATCATCTCATCATGATATCATCATCATCTCATCATGATATCATCAGCATTATCAACATCATCATCATCATCATCTTATCATGATATCATCATCATCATCATCATCATCATCATCTCATCATGATATCATCATCATCATCATCTCATCATTATATCATCATCATCATCATCATCATCATCATCATCATCTCATCATGATATCATCATCATCATCATCATCATCATCATCATCATCATCTCATCATTATATCATCATCATCATCATCTCATCATGATATCAGAATCATGATATCATCATCATCATCATCTCATCATGATATCATCATCATCATCATGATATCATCATCATCTCATCATGTTATCATCATCATCATCATCTCATCATGATATCATCATCATCTCATCATGATATCATCATCATGATATCATCATCATCATCATCTCATCATGATATCATCATCATCTCATCATGATATCATCATCATCATCATCATCATCATCATCATCATCATATCATGATATCATCATCAGCATCATCATCTCATCATGATATCATCATCATCATCATATCATCATGATATCATCATCATGACATTATCATCATCATCATCATCATCTCATCATGATATCATCATCATCATCATGATATCATCATCATGATATCATCATCATCATCATCTCATCATGATATCATCATCATGATATCATCATCATCATCATCATCTCATCATGATATCATCATCATCATCTCATCATGATATATTCATCATCATCATCTCATCATGATATCGTCATCATCATCATCTCATCATGATATCATCATCATCATCTCATCATGTTATCATCATCATCATCTCATCATGATATCATCATCATCATCTCATCATGATATCATCATCATCATCATCATCATCATCTCATCATTATATCATCATCATCATCTCATCATGATATCATCATCATCATCATCTCATCATGATATCATCATCATCATCTCATCATGATATCATCATCATGATATCATAATCATGACATCATCTCATCATGATATCATCATCATCATCATCTCATCATGATATCATCATCATCTCATCATGATATCATCGTCATCATCATCTCATCATGATATCATCTTCATGATATCATCATCATCTCATCATATCATCAACATCATCTCATCATGATATCATCATCATCTCATCATGATATCATCATCATCTCATCATTATATCATCATCATCATCATCTCATCATGATATCATCATCATCTCATCATGATATCATCATCATGATATCATCATCATCATCATCATCATCATCATCATCTCATCATGATATCATCATCATCTCATCATGATATCATCATCATCATCATCATCATCATCATCATCATCATCATATCATGATATCATCATCAGCATCATCATCTCATCATGATATCATCATCATCATCATATCATCATGATATCATCATCATGACATTATCATCATCATCATCATCATCTCATCATGATATCATCATCATCATCATGATATCATCATCATGATATCATCATCATCATCATCTCATCATGATATCATCATCATGATATCATCATCATCATCATCATCTCATCATGATATCATCATCATCATCTCATCATGATATATTCATCATCATCATCTCATCATGATATCGTCATCATCATCATCTCATCATGATATCATCATCATCATCTCATCATGTTATCATCATCATCATCTCATCATGATATCATCATCATCATCTCATCATGATATCATCATCATCATCATCATCATCATCTCATCATTATATCATCATCATCATCTCATCATGATATCATCATCATCATCATCTCATCATGATATCATCATCATCATCTCATCATGATATCATCATCATGATATCATAATCATGACATCATCTCATCATGATATCATCATCATCATCATCTCATCATGATATCATCATCATCTCATCATGATATCATCGTCATCATCATCTCATCATGATATCATCTTCATGATATCATCATCATCTCATCATATCATCAACATCATCTCATCATGATATCATCATCATCTCATCATGATATCATCATCATCTCATCATTATATCATCATCATCATCATCTCATCATGATATCATCATCATCATCATCATCATCTCATTATGATATCATCATCATCATCATCATCTCATCATGATATCATCATCATCATCTCATCATGTTATCATCATCATCATCATCATCATCATCTCATCATGATATCATCATCATCATCATCTCATCATGATATCATCATCATGATATCATCATCATGATATCATCATCATTATCATCATCATCTCATCATGATATCATCATCATCATCATCATCATCATCTCATCATGATATCATCATCATCTCATCATGATATCATCAGCATTATCAACATCATCATCATCATCATCTTATCATGATATCATCATCATCATCATCATCATCATCATCTCATCATGATATCATCATCATCATCATCTCATCATTATATCATCATCATCATCATCATCATCATCATCATCTCATCATGATATCATCATCATCATCATCATCATCATCATCATCATCATCTCATCATTATATCATCATCATCATCATCTCATCATGATATCAGAATCATGATATCATCATCATCATCATCTCATCATGATATCATCATCATCATCATGATATCATCATCATCTCATCATGTTATCATCATCATCATCATCTCATCATGATATCATCATCATCTCATCATGATATCATCATCATGATATCATCATCATCATCATTTCATCATGATATCATCATCATCTCATCATGATATCATCATCATCATCATCATCATCATCATCATCATCATCATATCATGATATCATCATCAGCATCATCATCTCATCATGATATCATCATCATCATCATATCATCATGATATCATCATCATGACATTATCATCATCATCATCATCATCTCATCATGATATCATCATCATCATCATGATATCATCATCATGATATCATCATCATCATCATCTCATCATGATATCATCATCATGATATCATCATCATCATCATCATCTCATCATGATATCATCATCATCATCTCATCATGATATATTCATCATCATCATCTCATCATGATATCGTCATCATCATCATCTCATCATGATATCATCATCATCATCTCATCATGTTATCATCATCATCATCTCATCATGATATCATCATCATCATCTCATCATGATATCATCATCATCATCATCATCATCATCTCATCATTATATCATCATCATCATCATCTCATCATGATATCATCATCATCTCATCATGATATCATCGTCATCATCATCTCATCATGATATCATCTTCATGATATCATCATCATCTCATCATATCATCAACATCATCTCATCATGATATCATCATCATCTCATCATGATATCATCATCATCTCATCATTATATCATCATCATCATCATCATCTCATCATGATATCATCATCATCTCATCATGATATCATCATCATGATATCATCATCATCATCATCATCATCATCATCATCTCATCATGATATCATCATCATCTCATCATGATATCATCAGCATCATCATCATCTCATCATGATATCATCATCATCTCATCATGATATCATCAGCATCATCATCATCATCATCTCATCATGATATCATCATCATCTCATCATGATATCATCATCATCTCATCATGATATCATCAGCATCATCATCATCATGATATCATCATGATATCATCATCATCATCATCTCATCATGATATCATCATCATCATCTTCATCATCATCATCATCATCTCATCATAATATCATCATCATCTCATCATGATATCATCATCTCATCATGATATCATCATCATCATCATCTCATCATGATATCATCATCATCATCATCTCATCATGATATCATCATCATCATCTCATCATGTTATCATCATCATCTCATCATGATATCATCATCATCATCATCATCATCATCATCATCTCATCATAACATCATCATGATATCATCATCATCATCATCTCATCATGATATCATCATCATACTATCATCATCATCTCATCATGATATCATCATCATGATATCATCATCATCATCATCATCTCATCATGATCTCATCATCATGATATCATCATCATCATCTCATCATGATATCATCATCATCTCATCATGATATTATCATGATATCATCATTATATCATCATGATATCATCATCATCATCTCATCATGATCTCATCATCATGATATCATCATCATCATCTCATCATGATATCATCATCATCATCATCTCATCATGATATCATCATCATCATCATCTCATCATGATATCATCATCATGACATTATCATCAGCATCATCATCTCATCATGATATCATCATGATATCATCATCATGATATCATCATCATCATCATCATCTCATCATGATATCATCATCATCATCATCTCATCATGATATCATCATCATCATCATCATCATCATCATCATTATCATCATCATCTCATCATGATATCATCATCATCATCATCATCATCATCATCATCATCATCATCATCATCATCATCATCTTATCATGATATCATCATCATCTCATCATGATATCATCATCATCATCATCATCATCATCATCATCATCATCATCATCATCTCATCATGATATCATCATAATTATCTCATCATGTTATCATCATCATCATCATCATCATCATCTCATCATGATATCATCATCATCATCATAATCATCATCATCATCTCATCATGATATCATCATCATGATATCATCATCATCTCATCATGATATCATCATCATCATCTCATCATGATATCATCATCTCATCATGATATCATCATCATGATATCATCATCATCATCATCATCATCATCATCTCATCATGATATCATCATCATCATCTCATCATGATATCATCATCATGATATCATCATCATCATCATCATCATCTCATCATAATATCATCATCATCTCATCATGATATCATCATCATCATCTCATCATGATATCATCATCATCATCATCTCATCATGATATCATCATCATCATCTCATCATGATATCATCATCATCATCATCTCATCATGATATCATCATCATCATCTCATCATGATATCACCATCATCATCTCATCATGATATCATCATCATCATCATCTCATCATGATATCATCATCATGATATCATCATCATCATCATCATCTCATCATAATATCATCATCATCTCATCATGATATCATCATCATCATCATCTCATCATGATATCATCATCATCATCTCATCATGATATCATCATCATCATATCATCATGTTTATCATCATCATCGTCATCATCATCTCATCATGATATCATCATCATCATCATCATCATCATCATCATCATCATCTCATCATGATATCATCATCATTATCTCATCATGTTATCATCATCATCATCATCATCATCATCATCATCATCTCATCATGATATCATCATCATCATCATCATCATAATCATCATCATCATCTCATCATGATATCATCATCATGATATCATCATCATCTCATCATGATATCATCATCATCATCATCTCATCATGATATCATCATCTCATCATGATATCATCATCATGATATCATCATCATCATCATCATCATCATCATCATCATCTCATCATGATATCATCATCATCATCTCATCATGATATCATCATCATCATCATCATCATCATCATCTCATCATAATATCATCATCATCTCATCATGATATCATCATCATCATCTCATCATGATATCATCATCATCATCATCTCATCATGATATCATCATCATCATCTCATCATGATATCATCATCATCATCATCTCATCATGATATCATCATCATCATCTCATCATGATATCATCATCATGATATGATCATCATCATCATCTCATCATAATATCATCATCATCTCATCATGATATCATCATCATCATCATCTCATCATGATATCATCATCATCATCTCATCATGATATCATCATCATCATCTCATCATGATATCATCATCATCATATCATCATGTTTATCATCATCATCATCATCATCATCATCATCTCATCATGATATCATCATCATCATCATCATCATCATCATCATCATCATCATCTCATCGAGATATCATCATCATGATATCATCATCATGATATCATCATCATCATCTCATCATATCATCATCATGATATCATCATCATTATCATCATCATCTCATCATGATATCATCATCATCATCATCATCATCTCATCATGATATCATCATCATCTCATCATGATATCATCAGCATCATCATCATCATCATCATCATCATCATCATATTATCATGATATCATCATCATCTCATCATGATATCATCATCATCATGATATCATCATCATCATCATCATCATCATCATCATCTCATCATGATATCATCATCATTATCTCATCATGTTATCATCATCATCATCATCATCTCATCATGATATCATCATCATCATCATCATCATAATCATCATCATCATCATCTCATCATGATATCATCATCATGATATCATCATCATCATCATCATCATCATC